>JAVYIG010008286.1:0-17500 GCA_035222895.1 Strongylocentrotus droebachiensis
ATTTGTGGGTAAAGTGTTATTACATTTGTGGGTGTTATTACATTTGTGGGTAAAGTGTTATTACATTTGTGGGCGTTATTACAGTTGTGGGTGTAACACCCCCATTTGTGGTTGATTCAAAATTATTACATTTGTGGGTAAAGTGGTTATTACATTTGTGGGTGAAATTATTACATTTGTGGGTAAAGTGTTATTACATTTGTGGGTGTTATTACATTTGTGGGTGTTATTACATTTGTGGGTAAAGTGTTATTACATTTGTGGGCGTTATTACATTTGTGGGTAAAGTGTTATTACATTTGTGGGCGTTATTACATTTGTGGGCGTTATTACATTTGTGGGTGTAACAGGGGGGGGGGGGGGGTGGCTTGCAACTAAAGTAGTGAAGCAAAATGTTATGGTCTATACTACTGCGCAGTGCATTGTATAATATAGAAACAGTATACCTCCATCAACAATTTAGCCTTGTGTTTAATATTTTTTAAAGGTTACCCGTCAAACATTAAAAATAAATGATAATAGGTCAATTCTCCTTTACGTAATGAGAAGGATCATTTTATACATTAACTCTGCAATTATTGATTTATCAACAGCGCCCTCTTGTGTGTCTAAATCAATCATCATGGTGTTGTACTTCCTTGTCCGATTTTCCACTTTTCCTTTTGGTTTCAACTTAAAAATTTGTCTCTTCAGTGACAGAAATGCGGAAAAGCAGACATTATTGGACAAAAATTATTAGAAGAAGGGTAATCAATATTATGGCGTGCAATAAATGGCATCAGAGTCATTTAACCGCCCTGCAAATTTATCATGAAGCTTTAGGTTGCTGTCCATTAATTGATTGATTCTGGAGGAAATAGATAAAATAGATAATATTCTAGCGATGAATGTGTAAAAACGAATTGGACTTACGGGGTGATAATTGAGACTTGAAATCACACAGGGATAGGTTTCGTTCATTTACACTGTTTGCTATAATATCCCTTGTCAGTAGAAGCTACTTTTATTTGTCTAATATCGAGATATGTGTGCTACTTTGTTAAACATTGCTATTTTTGTGAAATGTACTGAAATAAACATGCAGTTTTTAATCTCGGGGGGGGGGGCTGTTGTCAGGGTTTCACTAAGTTTATTATGATTCATTTAATAAAAAAAAATCATTGCAGCTGAAAGCTGAAATAATAAAGATGCTTTTACATTACATGAAACAGGCAAAAAGACATGAATAATCATTCAAAAACCATTACAACTTGTATTTGTTTTGATAGAAAACAAGAATGTATGAATGATAGTTATAGGGTCTATATGAGAGTACAAGAAATATATAACGCAGAGTCCAATACATTTTAAAAGTTTGACACAATTTGAATGAGGGAGAGATTGAGAGAATTGATGAAAGAGAGAAAAGACGAGACTAGGACAGAAGAAAAGAGAAAATAATAGAATTAGAAAAAAAAGAAAACGAAGAAGAAGAAGAAAAATAAAGAAAAGGAATAAGAAGAAGAAGAATACAAGAAACAGAAGAAGAAGAAGAAGAATAGAAGAAAAAGAAGAAGAAGAAGAGGAGAGAAGAGAAGAGAAGAAAAAGAGGTCGAGAGGGGTCGAGAGAGAGAGAGAGAGAGAGAGTATGTTTGTTTGTGTGCGTGAGGGTGTGTGTATGTGTTTTTGTGTGTGAGTCTCATCAACCACTATATTTCATTTCTAAAATTAATTTGTATTGTTTGGAATCAATACAAAAAATATTGAAAAAAAACCCACACAAAAACAAATTGTAACTAGAAATGCAATCGTGTCTCAACGATGTGCGTGCAATGACGCCATGTTTCTACGTGTCAAACGAAGGAGCTACTCTCGGAATATCCAGAGCAATATGTAAGAAGTCTGTAGCTTCTGTGATAGAGGAGATTGGTAGGGCGAAAGAAAGGTCACCAAAATGGCCAGAAACGAACAAAAATGGTGCCTGGACGGTCACGCATGAGGGTTTCCGGAGAACGAAGAATTCAGTGACCTTGAAGGAATGCTAGAGACTACGCCTACGAATTTTGAAGGGAATTGGAGTAGAGGAAGGGATCTAGAAAGGGCTCGCAAGCACTGCGTGCAAAACCAATAGGATTTGTTGCATGATGTACATGTTGCGACGCGTGCTTTGGCACGAACGGCCGCCCATACTAACACAACCGAATAACAGTCTTAAAAAATGACGTCATAGCCGATACGTGTTATAATTGGGCGGAAACTCGGCGGAATTCGTATAGTGACCCTTGTTCAAATGTGATTTTCTTACAATTTTCTGTGTGAACATAAACCATACTTGGTATCATTCGAAAGGGCACTTCATTGCGGTCAGTTTGACACCATTGTTATCTCCGCGCAATGTATTGCACGCATTAAACGCGCTATTACGTAATGCATAGTAAATTAAAAATTTTTGGCGATAACTTTGCGCTGACATATTTGGATTTTACCAAACTTGGCAGACAGTTGTCACGTATATGGATACATATGTCTGCAAAATTTCATTGACGTAGGTATAAAGATTTTAGAGCAAGTTAAAAGTTATTTTGGAATTTTCTTGAAAATGGCGAATTTGGAGGGCATTTTTCTCAAAGTCGGTCAGTGTTAGGGTACATAATTTTGTATATGGCTGGAAAGGGCATATCCTCAAGTATCTAAATCCAAAAAAGGGTACGGATCTGCCAAGCCATAATGGAGATACGGCCACAGAAAGAAAACCAGTTTCCAGAACTTTAGAGGGCGCTATTTATGTTTTACAAAGCCATTGGAGCGTGAAATTTTCCATGGTTATGTGCAATTATGAGATAAAGATACTGTAAGATTTATATACAAAACTGAATTTATATGAGAAAGTTATGGCAGTTTTAGATTATTTAGGGGTCAATTTTTCAAGAATTTGAGAGACTTTTGACGGAGTCGGTTTCAGATTTGAATTTTGAGTACGAAGATGGCATTTTGAAGGGCAGGTTATTTGTCGCAGATTAAAGAACATCTCTTAGACTATCTAGATGAATTTGTTAGAAGTTTGTAGGATCTAGGATAGTGGAGATAGGAAGGAAGAAAGAAAGGCCTTAAAATGGACCAGAAACGGACAAAATGGCGCCTGGATGGTTATGCATGAGTGATTTCGAGAATCGAAGAATGTGGTGACCTTGATGAGATGTTAGAGACTATGCCTATGAAATTTGACAGGAAAAGGACATGAGGAAAGCACCTAGCTAGGAATAACAAACACTACGTGCAAAACGAATGGGATTCCGGACGACAAGAAGAGGAAGACTAGAAATGCAATCGTGTCACAACGATGTGCGTGCAATGACGCCATGTTTCTACGTGTCAAACGAAGGAGCTACTCTCGGACTATCCAGAGCAATATGTAAGAAGTCTGTAGCTTCTGTGATAGTGGAGATAGTTAGGGCGAAAGAAAGGTCACCAAAACGGCCCGAAACGGAAAAAATGGTGCCTGGACGGTCACGCATGAGGGTTTCCGGAGAACGAAGAATTTAGTGACCTTGAAGGAATGCTAGAGATTACGCCTACGAATTTTGAAGGGAATTGGAGTAGAGGAAGGGATCTAGAAAGGGCTCGCAAGCACTGCGTGCAAAACCAATAGGACTTGGTGCATGATGAACATGTTGCGACGCGTGCTTTGGCACGAACGGCCGCCCATACTAACACAACCGAATAACAGTCTTAAAAATGACGTCATGGCCGAAACGTGTTATAATAGGGCGGAAACTCGGCGGAATTCGTATAGTGACCCTTGTTCAAATGCGATTAACTCACAATTTTCTGTGTGAACATATACCATACTTGGTATCATTCGAAAGGGCACTTCAGTGCGGTCAGTTTGAAACCATTGTCATCTGCGCAAAACGTACTGCACGCATCAAACGCGCTATTACGTAAAGCAAAGTAAATTCATCATTTTGGGCGATAAATTGGCGAAGAGGGCATTACAATTTACCAAACTCAACAGACAGTTGTCACGTATATGGATACATGTGTCTGCCAAGTTTCATTGATGTAGGTATAAAGATCGCCGGTTTAGAGCAAGTTGAAGTTATTTCTCAATTTTCTTGAAAATGGCGAATTTGGAGGGCAATTTTCTCAAATTTGGTCAGTGATAGGGTATATAATTTTGTATATGGCTGGAAAGGGCATATCTTCAAGTATCTAAATCCAAAAAAGGGTACGGGTTTGCCAAGCCATTATGGAGATACGGCCACAGAGAGAAAGCCAATTCCCAGAACTTTAGAGGGCGCTATTTATGTTGTGCAAAGCCATTGGAGCGTGAAACTTGGTATGGCTATGTGCAATTATGAAATAAAGATACTGTGAGATTTAAATGCAAAACGGAATTTATATGAGAAAGTTATGGCAGTTTTAGATTATTTAGGGGTCAATTTTTCAAGAATTTGAGAGATTGTTGACGGAGTCGGTTTCAGATTTGAATTTTGAGTATGAAGATGGCATTTTGAAGGGCAGGTTATTTGTCGCAGTTATAAGAACATTTCTTAGACTATCTAGGGGAATTTGTTAGAAATGTGTAGGATCTAGAATAGTGGAGATAGGAAGGAAGAAAGAGAGGCCTTAAAATGGACCAGAAACGGACAAAATGGCGCCTGGACGGTTATGCATGAGTGATTTCGAGAATCGAAGAATGTAGTGACCTTGATGAGATGTTAGAGACTATGCCTATGAAATTTGAAAGGAAAAGGACATGAGGAAAGCACCTAACTAGGAATAACAAGCACTATGTGCAAAACGAATGCGATTTCCTGACGATAAGGAAGAAAAGGAAAACCAGGAGAATATTAATGGGGCAGAATGTGAACGAAAACAAGGCAATGACGAAGGTCGTCATTGCAAAGAAGTAAGAATATTAATAAGAAGAATGTGAACGAAAACAAGGCAATGACGAAGGTTCGTCATTGCAATGAAGTAAATACAAAGTCAGTTTTATTTCCCCATACAAAAATATAAAAGTTGCCGACAACAATAGAACATTATTTGTTTCTTTTTCCTATGATGTTACTTACACATAAGTCAAATTTATTGTTTCTAAATTCAATATATACATTTCGCATTTATGTACATCGTCTGTTAGGAGCCACGATGGCATTGATCCATTAATATCTATGTACCGTTATATTCCATTATAAATAATATGAAGAGCGCTATAGTTCTCCTTAAAACTATAAGCTAAGAAAGATAACCAACAGTCTTTTTCAAGACTACCCGAACAGTCCTTTTCAGGACTACACACCCTCAAGAAAGATAACCGAAAGTCCTTCTCAGGACTCCTCAATCCTCCCTCTCTCACATGGTGCACTCGCAAGCCTACTGTATAACCCTCCATTGTTGATAATAAAACACGACCTTGGCTTTTTCTCGTTTGTTCTTGTATATATTTGTTTTTAATTATCTATACAAGACAGTGTATGTATATACATGTTTCTAGCTGTCTCATCCTGGATCTTGGATCTGAAATTGAACTCGAGCCTGAACTTTATTGGAGCACCTTTTGGTCCCATTGGAGCATAACAGCTTAAAGGAGCAAACAAATAAAACAAACGATTCAAAAATCTACATTTACAGCATATTTACAAGGTATATACAATTGTCGCTAAGTTTACGACCCGGGAGGGGGGCGGGGTTACTCAGATTTGGTTTGGCTGGGGGTGTGCGGCTTAGGCGTCTTAACCCATACCCATTTTCAAGGGTCATTTTGGCAGAAAATGGGCATTATTAGGGACTTCCATTCAAAAACGCAACCCATGTTTAAGATTTCAGGACCATCGGCGATGACCTTTTTCTTGACTTTCATGATGTGATTTCCATGAAAGCTAAAAAGGTCCGAAACAATGGGCAAATTTAGATTACTTCATTAATTATTTCCATAAATATAGGTTTGTGATGCCATACATTCCTGTCTTTACACGTACCTTCATTTCAAGAGTTAAAACAGTAAAAAGTGGAAGTTCTGGTATACAAACATCAGTGGGAAAAGTAGCACTGTTTCCGGCAATAATCTGCCTAAACAATGGAGTGATTAAAAGACGAAGGCATTAATGCAAATGTTCAGACGATTAATCTACTCCTAATATTTACAGTATACTGGCACTTGTATACTGACAAAAAATGAGGCTTGTGTTTATGTCTATATCTGATTTAAGGGGAATTGTTAGAGTTTAACCCTTACATGACTGGGTTATTTTGGCACAAACTTCAATTAATTTTGTTTCCAAAAATGTAATAAAAACATGATCTCTCAATCAAAAGGGATAGGGGAAGGGTCAACCCCTTGGAATCTCAGCCATGGAAAGACGAACAATTATTAAACTTGGCATATTGATAGAATATCTCATGAAGAATAAGTCCATGAAATTGCATATCTATGTCTCGAGTGGCTTTTGAATGATAATAGATTAACTAATTACATATCCGCGAAGTGACAATTCTGCCGTACAGTTTTATGGGGGAAATTTCATTTTTGGCAGCGCGGTGATTTTTGTTTACCCTAGTCAGTGACCATTGTACCCTTTGGTCAAACTTATATTAATTTGGTATCACAAAGATAGGGGCAGAGTTGATTCTGCCCCCTATCCTTTTAAGATTAAACAACATGAAATAGCCTCCCCGGCGGTTCGGATTAACATGTCCCGCTGTTCGGACTTTGGGAATCCCTGGTCTAGAGTAACATGAAGAGGAATTGTTGCTATTTCTTCAATCAACCGGTATACTACACAAGAGCAAAACCAAGGTATTTGGTCATTAGGTGTATCATATTAATGCATAACCACATATTATGGATTTCCGAATATAAATTGACATCAGATGTGTTTGCCACTTCATATTTAGTCTAATCCAAGCTTAATACATGATCCAGATATACTAAAATCTAAGATGTGGACAGTAATGTATGGAATAAACTAGCCCGAAAATGAGTCAGACCGCTACTACTCTTTGGGGATCAAGTCATTGGTCCTGAGATTAATTGTAAGATTTTTCACCAGTTTATTCCAGAAAAAAGCGAGTCCTCTCACGTCCTCGGTCCAATGTAGGTAGGGTCTGCCGTCACTTAAATATAATCTTGCCAAGAATGGTATATCCTCGTCAGGGATGTCTTCGAGAAAGACCACGACTACGAATTCGGTCTGGGTGTCGCTCACGTGGTCCATGGCGATGCGGAGTTTGAGCATGAACCAGCGATCGTGCACGGCGGCTCTGCTGAGTAGAATGAGTGTTTTGTAACTATGGCTCACCACGTAGTCGACAGCGTCTAGATAGTGCATACCAATGATGAGGTCTTGATCACCAACGACATTCCTCTGGAACTGCGGGAGCCATTCTTCCAGAGCTGGTTGGAGTTGTTCACGAACCCATTCTTCGTCGTCATCGTAGAAGATGATATTCAAGTCAAACTCGTAGTCGTTGTGGTGCCGGGCGTCTCGCATCTCTTTATATCCAACTACCATTAGTTTCAAGAGAAAGATTTTGTACTTCAACTGCCGTCGGTAGTGATAAAGGACTATGACGATGACAACCAAGAAAATACCGGCGAGAGGAGTCAAGCATACAAGAGCAATGTTGAGTCCACAAAGTTTACTGGGATCAAATTCAAGCAAAGGTTTTCCGCGAAGAGGCTCTAAAGAGGCCGATGAACAGACGATTCTGTTTTCGTCAATGACGTCAATATGTCTACTCATCCAATCGCGGAACCATCGTAGATCGCAGCTACAAACGATAGGGTTCAATGACAAATCGAAAGATAGAAGCGAAGATTCTATCGGTTCAAATGTTTTTTGGTTGAGAAGGGTTAATTTATTGTTTGATAGCAATAGAGTAGTCAGTCTGGGATTGTTCGAGAATAGTTGTTCATCGAGGTATGCCAAACGGTTGTCATCCAGATTGATAATTGTAACTTGATCTAAAATTTTGAATAAATCAAAATTAAGTTGTTGAATTACATTTCCACGTAAATTTAGCACCCGAAGCGATTCCAATCCCGTAAAAGCTAATGGATGAAGGCCTGAAAAACGACAGGCTTCTAAACTAAGGTTCTGAAGAGCAGAGAGTTGTTTGAAGATCCTAGCTGGTAAGAAAAGGTATATATTCAAGCTCAGATCCAAAGTAATAAGATTTGACAATCCGTCAAAAAGAGAGACATTCAGGACTCTATTCCAGATATTAAATATCATCAGCCTCGATTTACGGATTTCCAAATCTACAAGGCCCTGTAAATCTTTGAAGGATTGTCCAGCTCGCATTAAGAGCATTTCGTTGTTCATGTTATTCAAGTGAAGGGTTGTTAAGTTAGGGGCTACCAGTTGAAGTTTGAAAAGCCTGCAATTGCTCAAGTCGATGGTTTGAATTCCGGTCAGTTTCGAAAACGACGTGATGTTCAGGACAAGAAGGTCTTTGTTCATGATTAGATCTAACAGCGTTAGACTTCGCAAACCGAAAAATGCGAAATCAAATATTTCTGTCAAAGAATTGCCGCGTAAGTGCAACTCATTCAAGTCTAGCTCCCATTCGTCAGTATTTGGGTTTATATATTTTATTTGATTGAAGTTCAAGTTCAAAACTTTTAGCTCCCGCATGCCTTGAAAGAATACCGGTTCAACAGTGACGATTTTGTTGTACGTTAGATCAAGTTCCACGAGTCTTGTCATGTTTGAGAACACGTATAGAGAGAGGGATAGGATTTCGTTGAATGATAGATCAAGCTCCACGAGTCTTGTCAAGTTTGAGAAAACGTACGAAGAGAGGGATTGGATTTTGTTGTCCGATAGATCAAGTTTCACGAGTCTTGCCAAGTTTGAGAACACGTATGGAGAGAGAGATTGTACCTTGTTGCCGGCGAATTTAAGCACGGAAGGAGAACAATTACGCAAGGGACTAAAGAAATCTCGTGGCAAGAATGTGAAATTGGCACCATTTATAGTGAGCTCTACTATTTCAGAGCGACAGATCCCGCGAAAAATATCCTTCAGTATTTCAGGTGTTAACGGGTAGTGTCCAAGTTCCAGTGATCGGGCACGCAACGATGCAATAACGTTCGGGTCTACTGATTTAATAGGATTCCCGGACAGATCCACATAATCACTTTGACATCCAAAGATGAAAGATTCTGCAGTGAGATGCTCGATTTTATTAAAACCCAACCGAACATTCTTTGCTCTGCCACAAAGGCTCATGTTAACGAAAGTGAGTTTGTTGAAGCTAAGGTCTAAATACTCTACAGACGGGCTCCATTTCAGAGTGTCGTTTGGAAGAAGATTTAGATTCGAACCACCCAGTTCCAGGATGGACAGCTTCTTAGACCACCTGAATAGGCCTGTAGCTGGCAGAAAAAGATTATGGTTGGATGATAGGATTAAGTGATTCAATTCCTTTAGAGGGTAAAAGGAAGCAGATTCTATCGTTCTGATGTCGTTTGAGTTAAGATCCAAGACCTGGATCAAAGGGTATTTCTTGAAAGAAAAACTCAAGATGAAAGTGATATTGTTGGACCCGACGCCCAGTTCTTTAATATCGTCTGGAAGATTCTGAGGGATGGAGTCCAACCCACGATCATGGCAATCACCTATCTTCTCCTCGGCATCATAATGACATATCATAGAAGAAGTAAACATGGCATCTTGGCGTATGGTTTGGATGAGCGTCGATGTTAGAATACATACTAGAACCAATGGCAGACAGCGTAGAAGAGGTGCTCGTCGGATGAATGCCATAATAACTGATTCCTGTCCGAGTCTGAAAAAATAAATGGAAGATAATAAACTGCAGAAAACTAACCTCCACATTACCAATTATAACCCTGACCACATGCCTATCACTGACCTTAAATCTAACCCTAACCCGAATACATTCTACTGATGCTTATCTTCACTTACGTCATGATAATTATTTCTCTCTAAAGCTTGAATTATATGCAATTAAATAATACTAAAGTTTAGAGCCATTTAGTCCAGGAAACAAAGGGCACAGTTTTAAGGATTGATTTAATTTGTGAAATCGAATATCTCTGCAAACGAGCAACTCGTAATTGTTGAAGAAAAAAAATATGATCTTGCTGCCTAAAAAGAAATTCGTAATAAAAAAAGAAAAAAGAAGAAGATATTAAAGGTAATACAAAGTTTTGGTATGGGGTCATGAATTTGGTTCAAATGAACATAATTGGAAGCATATGCGATCTTACAATATTCAGTGATTGTTGTCCCGGTTGAAATCGAGTCTAAAGATATGAAATTGTAAATAATAAACTCTTTATGTTGTATAGCTCCCTCTCAAGGTCAACAAATTAATTTAGCTATAAAACAATGTTTCTTGACTACAATCGACCGATTGGCTAATCCATTTGGAAATTATATATCACAACTGCATATTCTGAGATTTTCATGGTCGCAACTACCATAGTACGGCGTATGCGCTATTTGAAATTCATCAAAATTTACCGGGAGCACCGGTAAATTTTTATATTCAATTTTTCTCGAAAGCAGAAGTGTTTTAGGGGCTAAATTTTCTAGTGCTTATAATATATTTACAGGGGCATCAAAATATATCAAAAATGTAAAGAATCACTATCCACCCAATTCTCAAAATTTCCCAAAACTTTGTATTATCTTTAAGCTAATGTAGAATTACTGGGTAAATCTACACAAGCGGTGTGCGAAAATACAAGAATTTTAAGTACAGGTATGTCGCGACAAATTTAAAAGTCCATAACACTCGTGTAATTCCACGTCGTCCGCGTGGGCCTTGTACGTGGGCCACAAAGCAAGGTCATCGTACGGGCCTCGAAGGGCCACCTTAAGGCTGCCCTAGGGCGCCCGTGGAATTCCTGCAGCCGCCGCAATTTTGTTGAGTTCTGCAAAAGTCAATGGTAATTCATAAGACCCTAAGACAGCCGCACGGGAAACGCAAGGCCACCTTATACGCCCGACGTATTGTCGCCTTGGAACCGCTCTACGTCATGGCTACGGCGTGTCTAATCGCTACCTTGAACCTAGAAATACAAACAGCTATAACTCGGCGTTATAATCCTACGGCGACTCCTACGGCCTGTAAAGATAAGGATCGCCCTAGGGTGACGCTGAGGCCACCGCAGGTTCTCTGCGGTCGCCGCAAGTATCTCTCGATTTCGGGGGCGTACGGCCACCGTATTCTAGCCGTAGAGCAAATGTGACCTAGGCAAAAGAAGCAATCGTAAGAAAATAAGAATCAATCGTTTGAAAATAAGAATCAATCGATCATTTCAATTTTTCATTGTCAGAGTTTGCTTCACTTCTATATTTACCTCAACTTTACGAAAGATCAATAAAGTATTCCAAAGAAGGTCTTCTGCGGATTCAGAGAATCTGGCAATAACGGCTGACTTGGTTTGGAGAAGAATCAATGTACACCTCTGCGATAAGAGCTTCACGAAAGCGCACTATACTAATTTTACGCCCTGTTAAAAGCATCTTTGATGAATGCTTCAGTTTAGGTTTGAGAGCAAAACAAGAATATTTTAATTCAGGCAGCACATTTCCTGAAATCAAAATATCCTATTTCCGCTGGAAAGTGAAACTGTATACTTTACTAAATTCCTAATCATTCATATTGTTGCCTATAGTACACTTATAGTTTGAACATAAAGTAAACTTTCGGAAAAAACCGAGGCAATCTAGAATCATTTCTCCATTATTGAATATCTCGATTTCTATACAAAAATTGTACCCGAGTTTGGTAGCTTCTAACTAAAAAGTTATCACCTATGTGACATTGAATCATTTGTCATGGTAAAGGGTAACTAATACGCTGTTTAATCATGTTATATTCATAATTATGAATATAACATGATTAAACAGCGTATTATTGTGCTACCACGGATGATTGAGCAGCAGGCTTTTCAAAATATTTTGTCAAAATCGTCTTGTACCAAGTTTCGGCTGAAGCAATTAATTTGAGTCAAAAGCCAATGTTTGTATTATCTCATTCCAAAACAATAATACTGCTTACATATTTGCATGGGCTATCGGGTAGTTGAAAAGAAAAGGTGTTAATATCAACTCGAACTCAAGGAAATGCATATTTCCAGCAAAATTTATGATATTTTCTTTAACATGATGATTACAATCTTGACTGTTATTAGCATCCCTTGTTTTAGGTGACCCTTCTTATTGAGTGATACAAAATGGTTAAAGTTGATTTTGGATGTTATCCTTTGTATGAAAGTTTACTGTCAATATTTCTTTGATACGTGTCTTCTTTCTTGCATTTGAGTTTAGTAACATTTGAGTTTTCATTTGCTATTCGAGATAAACACCTTATGCTCATTACGCGTGTGAAATACCGCAGCGGACATGGGGGCAGAGAAAACTTAGATATCATGAGACAATAAGTTAGTATAGGCTGTTCAAAATAATTAAAATTTATCCTATGGTTCGACACAAGGCTCCGTGAAATTATAGATTCATTGCACCATTTTAAACAATGATGCACTGAAGCACGGGGCATAATTTAACCTTAAATGGATTTAAGACCAAAGAAGCAAATGCATATGACCTGACCGGAATTCGTTTCATTAGCCCAAACTTGGTACAAGGCGATTTTGACAACCCTTTTTAGAGACCCTTGTGCTCAGTCATCCATGGTAGAAATATCAACTATGGTGTCATTGGACAGGAAACAAGTTACTATTCATCATGAAATAAAATATATTTCAAAGTCATATTGGTTATGACTTAATATGATCGTTTACAATTTGTTAAATCTGAGATGCACGGCCCTACGTGTTATCGGTGTCTTTTTTTAAAAACTTCCTTCTATAACCTTTTCTTATGTTATCCTTTGTAACTTCCTTCTATAACCTTTCCTTATGAAGTTATTCTCTGTTTTTTCCTTCGATAACCTTTCCTTGTGTTATTGTTTGTTACTTTCTTCTAAAACCTTTCCTTTATTATTTCGTTTTACTTCCTTCTATATAACCTTTCGATAGTTATTCTTTTTTACTTCCTTCTATAACATTTCCATAGTTATTCTTTGTTACTTCCTTCTATAACCATTTCTTATGTTATCCTTTTATTTTATTTCCATCTATAACCTTTTCTTATGTTATTCTTTGTTACTTCTTTCTAAAACCTTTTCTTATGTTATTCCTTCTATAACCTTTCGATAGTTATTATTTTTTTTTTTTTACTTCCTTCTATAACCTTTCCTTAGTTATTCTTTGGTACTTCCTTTTATAACCATTTCTTATGAAGTTATTCTTTGTTTTTTCCTTCGATAACCTTTCCTTATGTTATTCTTTGTTTTTTCCTTCGATAACCTTTCCTTATGTTATTCTTTGTTTCTTCCTTCTATAACCTTCTCTTATGTTATTCTTTGTTTCTTCCTTCTATAACTGTTTTTAATGTTATTCTTTGTTTCTTCCTTCTATAACATTTCCTTTTGTTATTCTATGTTTCTTCCTTATATAACTTACTCTTATGTTATCCTTTGTTTCTTCCTTCTACAATCTTTTCTTATGTTATCCTTTGTTAATCATTCTATCATCTTCTTGTTCTTTTATGTTATACTTTGTTTTTATCATTCTATCATCTTCTCTTCCTATCTTTCCTACGCTATCCTTTGTTACTTCCTTCTGCAACCTTTTCATATGTTATTCTTTTTTTAATCATTCTATATCATTTTTTCTTTTCTTATCTTTTCCTTTGTTTCTTCCTTATGTTATCCTTTGTTTCTTCCGTCTATTACATTTTCTTATGTTATCCTTTGTTTCTTCCTTCTATAACCTTTCCTTATGAAGTTATTCTTTGTTTCTTCCTTCTATAAACTTTCCCTGATGTTATTTATGTTTCTAGATTCTATAACCTTCTTTTAGGTTAACCTTTTGTTTATTCCTACTATAACTATTTCCAATGTCATTCTTTGTTTCTTCCTTCTATAGCGCTTAAAGACTTCGGTGGTAAACGCTTTATAAAAGCACCGTTTTTATTATTATTATAATAGAGATGGCATACAGTAAACTAGTGTTCGCTAGAGATGGCGCTGTTCAATTATACATGTCTGTCACATCAGTTTTTAAAGCACAGTGATGTGAATCACATTGACAACAATACACATTCTGCATGACGCATGCCATTTACACATCCAAATCAAGTAAAAACCAGATACAGGCTTGAAACTTGATGTTTTCTTTTTTAACACCGATACGAGGACTAAATTATAAAAGGAGACATCGACTTTAAGTCGAACTTATACCCAAAGTGAGATTTAAATTTGAGAAGAATACGGAGCCCTCGGCAAAATCCTCATGAATTATCACTTGAACAAGGGGTCATAAGACACTATAGAATGTAGGTATATGATGTAGATAGAGTTGGCCTACTGTGGTGAACTGAATAAATTAGTGATACACACTGATTTAGAGTTTGATTTGTTACCAAAGTCACCTCGCGAAAGTCAGCACTTCTTGATTTTGATGATAAGCATTGTAAGAAGGGTTCGTAATGTATAACGTTAACAACTGAATTATTTATACCGCTTGTAAATTTGACATTTCCTTTCTCGTAAATCAAGAAAGAAAGGTGGACTGGTTTAATGAGGGCATTTGTTGAATACTTTAAGATGTAAGCTTTATTATATGCCACGTTCTCAAAAAATATGTTTCGAGCGAATCAATTTCCACATAGGCCTACTTAAAAATAAATACAAAAACATTAAAGGGCCGTGATATGAAAGTTGTTAATTGAAATTATATATATATTTAATTAAGCATCGGCGGAATCAGTCATTTCAGTTATCCTAGTGATGTTATCATTTTTCTATACAAGCACGTGAATACAATACATGGGCCTACGTGCACATGCATGCAATCGATGAAGTAAACACGCCTCATGCACCGACTGTCAAATGTGTCATTGTCGTGTGATGTATTGATCACGTGACTGACATTCTTGCGCAGAGAACAAATATTGGCTTGGTAGGGCTCACATTCTACAAGAGGTAGAAAACTGTCAGTGGTGAATCACAGCAGTGAGGGATCTAGGGGGGGGAGCCCTGCCCCCTTCCTCCTCCCCTGGTAAAAAAAGAGGAAAATTTAACCTTTAAAACAAAAAAAGAAGACGGGCCCCCTCCCCTTGGCGCAAGTGTATGTGTGCGTGTGTGTGTGTGGGGGGGGGGGTGTGTTGATATAAATAGTGCTCACTACCCCCCCCCCCCCTCCCCCCCCCCCCCTCTCGCTCTTTCACCGGCTGGCTGATTTGGCGCTAAATATTTTCTCACGAATTTGGAAGGGAAAAAAAATAGTGCTCTTTACCCCCCCCCCCCCCCCCCCCTTTCCGCCTATTCGCCAGTTGGCTGATTCGCTGCTTCACATTTCTAACGAATTGCGTCACCTATTTGGCCCCCCTCCCTAGTTGCTGGCTGGATCCGCCCCTGAATCACAGGTATAGGTCCTGGTGCATTATTTTATAAAGATTAATTTAAATCATTTTATTGAATCAACAAACAGCAAACTATGCAATTACATCGTCCGATCACATTTATATTAAAGGAACCGTTCGATTTATGTGCAAGAGTGCGAATATGTAAAACAAAAAAGAAAAAGAATAAAGATAATAACAAAACAATTAAAAAAAATAGGAAAAACTATTGTGCGAATTGTAGGAAGTCTCATGATGTGTATAGCGCTATTTTAAAGATTCGAAATTTTGTTCCATTTGTAAAGATGAGTATCTTGATGATGATGGTAATGATGATGATGATAATAATAATGAATAATAATAATACTAATAATAACAATAATACAAATATTAATGATAATAATAATAATAATTATTATTATAATAATAATAATAATTATGACAATATTAATAATAATCATAATTATAATAATGACAATAATAATACTATTACTAATACATGTACTACTACTACTAATAATAATGATAACAATACTAATAATGATTGATAATAATAATGATAAGATGTTTATTATCCAGATTAGCATCACTATTATTAGAGGTAATACAAAGTTTTGGGCAATTCCGAAAATTGGCTGGATAGTGATTCTTTACAATTTCGATGTATTTGGATACTCATGTGGATGTATTGTAAGCACTAGAAAAATTAGCCCCTAAACAATTCTACTTTCGAGAAAGATTAAATATCAAAATTTACCGGTGCTCCCGGTGAATTCTGATAAATTTCAAATAGCGCCTACGGACATACAATGGTAACTGCGACCATGAAAATCTTAGAATATGTAGTTGTGATATATTATTTCCTAACAGAAATAGCCAATTGGTCAATTTTAGTCAAGAACATTGTTTTATAGCTAAATTGATATCTTGACCTTCAGAGGAGGTATACAACATTACGAGTTTATTATTTACAATTTCATCACTTTAGACTCGATTTAAAGCTTATCTGCCGTAGTTTACAGGAGGGATTAGACTGCCCTGCAAGGTCACTGGACAGATGGTTATCTCATCAACTCAGCTCTCAGTTAACATAAGAAAAAGAGGATCATGGGGGACCAATGGTCACCGATTAGGCATTGTTTGTTATATAGAGGGCGCAAGTAGCTACAAGTAGTGCAGTGGGCCTTTAAACCGCGGCAACGATCACTGAATATTGAAGGATCGCATAATGCTTCCAATATGTTAATTTGAACCAAATTCATGACCCCATACCAAAACCTTGTAATACCTTTAACACTATTTTTCCAAAAAATTACTTCAACGTTATTTATGGCCTTTAAATCCCGTCTACACTAGTTTGGCCGGGGAGATTAGACCTCCCGGCAAGGTCACTGACAGGTGGTTATCTTATCAAATCAGCTCTCAATTAACATAAGAAAAAGGGGATCTTGGGGACCAACAGGCACCGATTAGGCATTGTTTGCTACATGTATATAGAGGGCGCAAGTAGCTATAAGTAGTGCAGTGTGGCTTTAATATGCAATTATAAAATCAATACCATCTGAATCCAGTTTGCTTTTCTTCGGACAAAAAGCTTTTTAGCGCTCGCCTTGTAAATCAATATGAAATGGCGACCATATTGCTGATTATTGATTTCAACTGGCAATTTCATTTGCACTTACAAGCTTGGCCTTTCATCAAATATTTGATTTGCAATCCAATTGATTTTTTCTATTCCTTTGAAAGAGGCAGTAGCAGAAGATAAACGTGCATGTCCTTTTTGAATAATTCTGTTATATTTCTATTCATTTAATTTCTCAGCTTGTAATACTTAAGAAAGGATCTCAATATTGATCTCAATACAAAACCTTTACCTCCGAAATCGCTGAACGGCTGAAAATTCCAAGATAGAGATTTTGTATCGAGATAAAAAAATTAAATTTCCAAACATGACTGTGTAGCACCAATACAGATGAAGTTCCATGAGTGCATGAAAAGATTTCTCTACATAGTATTATGAAATTAGAAATTCCACAATTCAGATTCTTAGGCGCTTGTATTGACAGCCG
>JAVYIG010008286.1:22500-91202 GCA_035222895.1 Strongylocentrotus droebachiensis
CTCGTAAAAGAGTACCTTTATGAAAATGGGACAATTCGCACCTGCATTATGTATCTTGCACTTTAATAGGGTGAACGATTAAAGGGGTTGTAATTTAATTAGCGTAGCAAATATTTATTTAAACATAAATATAATTAGCAGCGGTTAATGGGTTTTTACTAAACAATGGAAAACCTCCATGATGAAAGTATCAGCAAATTCAATAGTTCTAGCGTTGATCTATGGCGCGTTGCACATGAGGCATCATTTCGACTGCGTTATCATACTCCTCTCAAGCAATTATGAACAAGGCGATTGGTGTATACGCTAGTAATTTAAAGGGAGCGTATCATGACAAATACTGGTTAACGCCATCTACGTCTTCTTTTGGACAACTGCACGTAAACGAATGGACTCACTGACCTCTTGTCAGTCAATGGACTTGATTACCTGGGTCAGCGCGCTAGCGTTCGCGAAACAGAACGAAGTTCCCCCTCACACTTCTGTTTCGCGTATGTTGCACGCACGTGAATGCTGCGGTCGCGTCGTCCGTAGTCGTATACCAGATTGACCCCGGGTAGGGCCACGGGAAAGACACATAGTCTCGTCATGACACACTCCCTCTAACCCATTGGCTGCGGGAACCGGTTGGATCATGTATTAAGCTGAATGGAATGTGAGAATTCAGTAGTCAATAGGTTCACGATAGATTATTATAGCTTCAGCTATGAGTGGTGGGAAGTTAAAGATAAACTTTAGTACTGGTAATGCGATTGCATTGTGAAAGAAAAGGTGTGGAAAGGATCAGAAACAGTTGATCATGTAGCATGTAAGTATTGGTGTGCACTCCAAGGTTCTGGAGTCATCAAAATCATTATAAATTTGACCGAGTCTTGGTAAAGTAACAAGCACTGTACACAGAAAGCTATATATGAGACAACACACATGGTGTCGGGGCTAGTACTACCTTGATTTCCTTGTCTTTCTATGCTCATTACTCAGCCAGTATACATTTTCTTCCAAAATTGTTTGGCACATGTTATTTTTTTGTAATCTTGAACATTCAGTGTAAGTTTCGTTTGATTCTGTGAGAATTGATTTTTTTATATTTTTTACCAGAACTGGAGTTTATCTTTAAGCTTATATAAAACTTGCATTAAGTCAAAGTTATGTTTTCATAGCTTTTATACTGACTGGCCTATCTGGACACTACAATATTTTTCATTCATTGTTCTTTGCAGGGCATAAGCTGTGCATGAGCTGCAATGAATTACACGAACGTTTCTGTTGATATCGAGTGGGACTGGGTCCCCTTTACATGGACATGGTGGGTCATAGTTCAACTTGCGTTTTCCATAATCGGCATCGTCGGAAACATTCTCGTCATCGCCGTGATCATCCGCCGTAGTCACGCCCAGTTCGCCACCGATGTCCTCATCGGTAACCTAGCCGTATCCGACTTCTTCACGTCCCTGTGGATGATACCCCGCCCCCAAATGGATTCGGTACCGTCTAACTGGAAAGGCATGCTCTACTGCCGGATCGAGTATTCGAACAGTTTAATGTGGATATCCGCGGTCGCCTCAGTGTTCATACTCACTGTGATATCAGTGGAGCGGCTAGTTGCTGTCAAGCATCCGCTAAAATTCAAATTGATTTTCACAGTTAAGCGATCACTTCACCTTGTTGGGCTATCATGGCTTGGAGCCGCCATTTTGAATGTGTATACTCTGGCCATTTCTACATACGACGACGAAAGTCATGTTTGCTATACTGAATCCATTGGATATGAGGTACAAATGGCTGCCGGAGTCCTGCTGTTTATGTTCAAATACCTGATACCAATCGTCATCATGATCAGTAGCCATCTTGCCATCATCCGGGCACTTCGCGCACAGGCGCGCAGTTTTCAGACCGACGGACGCACCGTAAATCAGCCCGTACAGCAAATTTCGCTGACAATGCGTAGGATGACACGCACTGTACTTATTGTGGTCATATTCTTCATCGTGTGCTGGTCGCCAGACCAAATCTGTTTCCTTCTCTTCAACCTCGAACTCCACCCTTCCTACATGTACTCGGATCATTACCGGGTTTTCGTCTGCCTTGGTTTTGTCAATTCATGTTCAAATCCGTTCATCTATTCCGTTAGAAACAAGAAATTTCGTAACGAATTGCTCGACTTGCTTTGTTTTTTACCATCAAAGCGAAAAGGACTCGCACCGGTGTTTTCTACATTGGTAAAGTCAAGGTACATCAAAACAATTTCAGGCAAAGTTCCCGTGTGATATTAGCCTTTAGACAAGGCCTCGTGTCTGATAATGATATCTGACGCCGAGCGACTAAAAAGAGACTAATCGCGAAAAACCGAGTGAACGCCAGAGCGAGTGACGTCAGCCAAGAGGCCTTTAGTAATCTGGTTTGGATTTCTTATGTTAACCCTGGTTTCCGACTGGACTTCGCTACCGGAATGGTAGCGTCCAATCGGCGAACGTATCATCGCGTGACGTCAGCATATATTATCCATCACGCACATAGTAAACTCTACGTAGTACGAAAGACGTAAGGACTAAAACCACTGACCTCTACATAGAACGAAAACGATTTGGACTGGTTCATTTTATATACAGGGAAAGTCCAATAATCTCAGTTGTTAGCTCAAGTCTTTAAATGCTTCCTGTATTATTGTTTGAGTTTGAGTTTGAGTTTATTGGTTTCACATTTCACATATATTTCACAAATATATTACAGATAACGAAATATACATAAAAGACATATTGTTTCATAATTTAAAAAAAAATGATTATAGTAATTAACAAGGTAATCAGACTACAAAGTTACATGTCATCACAATTGTTTGACAACTAATATCATTTAAAGACCGTCAATACTACTGGGCCAGAAGGGATTTGACCATCCAGCCAGGTCACTGACAGGTGGCTATCTCATCAACTCAGCTCTAAAATAACATAAGAAAAAGAAGATCATGGAGGACCAACAGGCACCGATTGGGGAAGTTTTCTATATAGAGGGAGCAAGTAGCTACAAGTAGGACAGTGGGGTTTAAAGGAAACCCAGACAAAAGTACAAACTGTGAAATATGCAGGAACCTATAGAAAAGCAGAGCTTGTAAAGAATAGATTCCTGGGAGAAAAATGACAGGGACAGAAAATGTTTACTGTAGAGAGAAGTACACAATTAAAATTAAGACGGCAGTAATTTGACAAATAATTGTTTGGAGTTCAATAAAGTACAATACAGAAAAAAAGGGGGGGAAAAAGAAAAAGAAATACACTAAAACGAAGAGAAATAACGAGCCAATAAATAGCAGAGTATGCACCTATTTCCACCACATGTTTGCACCACCTAAAGGTTTACAAAAACCGAACACTAGAAGTCATAAATTATTCATTCCTTCCCTGTTAAAATTCTCTTATGTCACACAGACAAAAGAACGCCTAAAATTGCAAATGAATTGTAAAATGAATTGTAAAATGAATTGTAAAATGGTACACGTTATAAGAAAAAAAAAATTATACATGAAATGTCTAATCATCATTATTATTGTAATTTTGCCTGTAAAAAAGATTTGGATGTGATATTTTGTATTTATTATTAGTATGCTCATCTCATCAGCAAAACTTATTTTATACGTCTTTACCTTTGCTAACATGTTTTGATAATGAACGAATCACGAACGAAGCCAACTGGGAGCAGTAAAAGCCAGAATACAAAAGGCCTCATGCAGGGGCGGCCGAGCGACTTCCAAAGTGGGGGGGGGGGGGCACCAACAAAAAAAGGGCACTTTCTGGAAAAAAAGGGCACCTACAGTGGGAAATCTCAAAGCGAAAATATACAATTTTTTAGACATTGGTATATACCCCTACATTGTGATTACATTATCAGGGATGATTTCAATATTTGTTTCTCTTCATACATCATACAAGATATCGCTTAAGCATCATACTTTACAGTTGGGTGTGATGTCTGAATATGCATGTACGAGCGAGCGAAGCGAGCGAGAAAAATTTTAAAGATCTGTGAGGTCGCAGTGCGAAAAATTACATCTTATAAAGAGGAAAAAAGCCAATCGTGATGGGGTTATAAGCACATTCTCATAACGGAAGACTGAAAAGACCTTTGATAAGTAACATAATTATATCATCTTTAAATGCGAGCGAGCGCAGCGAGCGAACTTTGGGGGAAATTGCTCTTAGTCGCTTTAAATAAAGGGCACGTTTAATGATTACATGAAAAGGGGACAATTATCGAAATGGATAAGACACTTATTAGAAAAGAAAAGGAGCACGTGTCAAAGTACAAAGGATAATTATAAGAGGTGAAAATGAGGCATTTTTTCACCTGAAAAGAGGCACTCACCAGTGATGAAAAAGAGGCGTTTACGAAAATGGGAAATAGGCATTTGTTGACGGAAAAGGGGCACCCATCAGATTTTGATAGGGGCATTTATAAGAGGTGAAAAGGGGATAGGTCCCTTATTAGAAAGGAAAAGGGGCAAGTATCATTATTAAAAGGGGAATTATCAGAGTTGAAAAGGGGCACTGACCAAATATGAAAAGGGGCACTTATGAAAATGTAAAAGGGACACTTATAATAAAGGAAAATGTGCATTTGTTGAATAAAAAGGGGGCACCGTTCAGATACTTAAAAGGGGCAGTTATGAGAAGGGGAAAGGGGGTAGTTATGAGAAAGGGAAGGAGCTCTCTCTTTTTAATAGGGGCACTTATCATAAGGAAAAGGGGCACTTATTAGAAAATAAGAGGGGCACATGTTAAAATGAAAGGTGTGCTCATCCGAGTTTAAAAAAGGGGTAGTTATTAAAAGGAGAAGGGGCACTTCTTACAAAGAAAAAGAGGGGAAGTTGTCAAAGTAATAGGAGCACCTCTCAGTTTTGAATAGGGCAATTATCAGAGGTGAAGGGGGCACTTATTAAAAGTGAAAAGGGGCACTTCTCGTACCTGAAAAGAGGCACTTACTAGAGATTAAAAAGGGCACTTATTCAAGATAATTTCAAGATTTATGAGAATGGAAAATGGACACTTATTGCAAAGGAAAATGGGAACATGTCGAAGGAAAAGGGGCACGTGTCAAAAATAAAAAGGGCACTCGTCAGAGGTGAAAAGGGGGAAGGGGCACTTTTAATAAGTAATAGGGGCACTTGTCAAAGTAAAAGGGGCACCTTTCCTATGTAAAAGGGGCACTTCTTACAAAATAAAAGGGGCACTTTTCCTATGTAAAAAGGGGCACTTTTGGGGTATCTGAAAAGTGGGGGGGGGGCACTTTTAATTTTGCAGCCAGAGTTTACATAAAATCTCTAAACCCACCCCCTACCAAATAAATGACGCAGGATAGGAAGAAGAAAAGATGAGGAAGAAGAAGAAAGAGAAGAAGAAGAAGAAGAAAGAGAAGAAGAGAAGGAAGAAGAAGAAGATGATAAAGAAAAAGAAAATGAGGATCCTAAATGTTTGGGTCGTGCCAAAAAGGTTTGGAGAATCCATCCTTCCTTACATTCATAATTATGACATATGGCATCACCCCCTATCATGCTTGCGTGCCTGCATAGATGTAATCAAATAGACCATCATTGTAATCAAATTCAATACATACGTCTTTGTTAAGTGCCTCGTTCCAAATTCTGTCATTCATTCACCTGCCACGAATTATTGAATCTCGATAATAAGTCAGAAGGCGAATTGCATACATACGTTTTGGCGATGTACAACAACAAAATTAGCTTGCCCTACTTAACAAGATGTAGGCATGCAATTTACATTCTGATTATTGAAATACAACTATTCGTAACAAGTGGAAAATTAATTTGCAACGAGGCACTTATTATAGCAAAGACTTATGCATACATATTTGATTACATAAAGGAATAGGACTCTAATACATGGTGCTATTTGCAACGCCGGGTTGGTGGAATAAATATGAAATATAACATGAGTTGGAGTGCGCCATCTAGTGAATTCAAACTACATTGCAACCATTTCAAATGATTTACCTTTAAAAAATAAAACTACTTACTTGAACGCGACACTTCAGAGAAAAATCCATACAAATTTCTACAACTACTATGTATAACATGAAGAATTTGTTATGACGTCTTTTAAATAAAACTATTTAAAATAAAGGAGAATCTCTTATCTCAATTATTTTTCGATTATGTCCGTTATTGAAAACTCCTCGTTCAGGGGTAAACATGAGTGCTTATTCAAAATAGAAAACAACATAATTTTGTGATATATAAATGAAATTGCATGGAGATAGATATTAATGGGGAAGATGTGATGACACATGAAAGAGATAGAGAGAGAGAGAGAGAGAGAGAGAGAACGAGAGAAAGAGTGGAGGAAGCGAACGAGGGAGATGCAGTGAGAGATAGAGATAGAGACCGACAGACAGAGGGAGGAGAGGGAGTGTGTTTGTGTGTGTGTGGGTGTGCGTGTGTGTGTGAGAGAGAGAGAGAGAGAGAGAGAGTGGGAGAGAAAATTTAAGATTCATAAAAAAAGAGAAAGCGAGAAAGAGGGAGATGGAATGAAAAGAAGAGATTATTTATTTTATTTAAACGTCTTTGGGGTGCACACACACACACACACACATACACACACACACACGCGCGCGCACACCCACACACACACACCACCACACACACTCCACACTCACCCGCGCGCACACAGTTTAATTCGATTTTTAGAGGGAATTACAGGCAGCAATTACCATATTCAGAATAATGTCATGCATGATATCATTGGCCTGCTGAGGACTCTACCCGAGAATACTCACGTCTTATGAGGCCGATATGATCAATATATCGCTATATCATTTCAACATTAAAGGGAAATCTAACACATTATCAAAACGTTTGGAGCTATTACGGACCCTATCGAAATTAAAGAAAATGCATCAGTCATGCTCTGTGCACACAAGAGATTACATAGCCTATCCCGGATCTCTGTGCAACCGGTAACATTCCACCACTGTGCATTGTATTAAGTGCGTGGATCCACGGGGGGGGGGGGGGGGGAGGTGACGGGCAGGGGCCCCCCAGGATTTGTTTTGTTTTGTTAATTAATTATAAAAAAAAAAAAAAAAAAAAATTAAATATATATATATATATATATATATAGATATTGGAGTTGGAAGGTTACACTTTATTGGTACGAGTTATACAGACTGTTTTGCCAGAAGGCTCATCAGTATATATATATATTAAGTTAGTGCTCACACGACCCGCACGCCCACCCGCACCCCATCCCTCCCACTGAGCGAAAGTAACGGTCTGCACGATTTTCAAATTTCCGGGGGCAAAAACGAAAAAAAATTATGCTCACAAATCATGGCAATTAGCAGCACTTCTTTTCATTATTGTAATTACTAAGAGTTGAAATTTATTCTTTTCATATTTTTGGGGGCCTGCAAATGGGACCTTTAAAGCACTAGATAGATCCATAATGATCAAGGCTACACAGATGAAAATTGACATATGGATAGACCATAAGAGGAAGAGGATTTTATAAGATAATTTAAGATCGTGAAAATACATGTTTCATCATGCTAAACATTAGCATACTAGTTAAGTGATACGTACGTATAATTATACGTATCACCTATTGATTTTGTCAAGATTTTTATTATTTATTTTGATCAAAGGCCACAAGTCAGAAATTTCTTTATTTGCGTGTTATGCCTATGGGAGGTGAAATTAGTTCACATCGTGAATCTACATCACATTGTTTTTTTTAGCAGTATCTCGCTTATTTTGCTCTATTTTCTCTCAGATTTTAGTTGGAACAGCCCTCCTATACTTGTTCCAAACAAGTATTACATGTCTAGTTCTCTCTTTCTTTCCCCCTTTTTTCTTCCGTTGCTCCTCCCCTCTTTTTTAGGCGGCCAAAATGTTGGGGAGTGGGGGGGGGGGGGGGATGGGTGTGCGTGGCAGATCGATTCATGGATCCGCCACTGCTGTATAAGAAAAAAAAAACAGTTAGCGAAAATTCCGGCCTTTTGCCAAATGGATTTAAAATCTGTGGCATCTGGTGCTAAACTTAAAACACAAATCACACCAAAAAAAAACAGGCAAAACAGATTTGTAAAAACAAAAATAATAATAAATGTAATTAATTAAAAATGAGGAAAAGGGATAGCGCAGTGTTTAAATGAGTTATAATGCTTTTCACGAAGATATTAAAGATTGCTTGATGTTATCATTATTGTTGTTATTATTATCCTTAAGATGATGATGATGATGATGATTATCATTACTAATAGTAGTATTAGTATTATTATTACCATTGTTATTATCACCGTTTATATTATTAGTGTTATTTTTGTTAATTAATTAAATGATTAATTAATTAATATGTTTATTTATTTGACCATAAAATGCAAGATTTGTACATACAAAGTAACAAATGAATCGGTGATGATAGACAGTAACGTAAGGAATGACAGGTTGGTGATTTAATGGATTCACTACCTTATATTTGCACTAACGTTTCCTCACTATTCACCAATTTTTTAAATAAATATATTTTGATATATTTATTTCCTCATTCCTTTCCAAGAAAACTCATTTCTTATTTTTTGTTATGCTCACCTGAAAAGAGTAACCTTAAACCCGAAAACAAAATTGTGAACATTTATATATACTCCTACTACGTTATCAGAGATGAATATTAAAGAGTTTCTCTTTACATGGTTCAAGATAATGCTTCACCACCATGCTTTGCAGTTGAGTGTGATCGTCGGAAGCGAGCGATCATAAAAATTAATAAGATTTAAACATTTAAAGATTACCCCGTTGTCAAGTTAGCACTTCTGTGGGACTTGAAAAAAGTGAAGCTCTAGTTTTATTTCTCTCTTTCATTGTTATTTAATTTAATTTTCTCTCTTTCTTTCTTCCTTCCAATTTTGTTCTTCTTCTTTCTTTATTTTTAACTTAGTTTAATTTTCTTTTTTCTTTCTTTCTTTCGTTCTATCTTTCTTGCTTACTTTCATTTTCTTCCTTTCATTCTTTCTTACTTATGCCTACTGTTATCTCCATTCTTTCTTTTTCGTTCATTTTTGATTACTTAAAACACCTGGTAAATCATATGTGTCATAGAGGGATTCAACTTACTTTGGATCCAAACTTTTCCAAAGAACTCTTGTAATGTTATTTTTCATCCCCCAAAGCGGAATCTCGTAGATTAAAAAAAAAAGAATTTAACACAGCATCGAAACAGAACAGGTTATGGTGTCCTTGGCCATAAGATAAAAGGAAAACTTGCGATATCCTGGCTCCACAAACCTCCTGATGATTT
Organism: Strongylocentrotus droebachiensis; assembly: GCA_035222895.1. NCBI lineage: Eukaryota > Metazoa > Echinodermata > Echinoidea > Camarodonta > Strongylocentrotidae > Strongylocentrotus > Strongylocentrotus droebachiensis. The sequence continues at coordinate 31,806 of JAVYIG010008286.1, forward strand.
TAGGAAGTAATAAAACAAATTGTTTCACGTAACAATTAAGTACATTCTCACGTGAAATAGAAAGGGTTTAAATTGTTCATATTCCCTAGTGAGTATTATCTTACCAGTGTGGCTGAGGGGATAAGGTAGCTGATGGAGGGGGGGGGGGGCACAACTGGCGTCCGAAAATTCAGCAAAACCAGAACAAAAACAAAAAAAATAACCAAACAAAAAAGTGACAATTTAAACAAATGAAAACACCAAGAACAAAATATCAACTCGATCTTTGGGATGGGGGTGGGATGTGAAGCACCTTGAAAGAAAAAAACACATTCACTTCCGGCTCACATACCCACGAGAAGATGGGGGAAGGTAGGACTATGTGAGACCCCATCTCTTATCTTGGTCACAACGCGACTGGGAGCCACAGTCATTTGGCACAAGAAAAAAAAGTAAATTGCTTAAACACATGAATCTATCGTTATTCCCAGCGATATGGATATTAAAATTAAACTTGAACCGGAGGGATTTTGACTTGCACAGTCAGGATGGTGATTTATTTTCATGACCGGGGGGGGGGGGGGCGGGGGAGACGAAATGCGGTATTTACTTGTACGTTTTGAAGGATATTACGCGAGGGAGCGTAGCGACCGAACGAGATTTTTATTAGTCTAAACGCTGCACTCTTGGGCCCTCAAGAGCCTAAAAGTGTGATGCAGTCTTTAGTCAGTATTTGCTATACATTTTTGGGGGCACTTTTTCAAATTTTCCGGGGGGACGATCCTCCCCCTAACAAAAGAATTGAGGGGGAAGTGTCCCCTCCCCGCCCCCCCCCGGAATCGCCGCCCCTGTACACAGGCCTACTTAATATTTTACTACCGTCATGGTCAAGGAATCCACAATAGGAAACCACACTAGGAAACCAGTCTGCAGGCACAAGCTTCAATTTGACACTTTACCACAAATCCTAAAGTATTGAGTTAGAGTCTAGCTCTGGCAGTCACTTGCTGCATCAAATCAGCTCAGCCTAGTCTCACTGTGCAGACACTGCTACGAACAACGACTGACAATCAGGAAATCTGCCTATTACAACTTAGTCATTGCAGCAAAGATAGTATACTTTGTTTGCGTGACCATGTTTGGAGATTTCCTCCATATTTTCACCAAGTAGGCCTAGGCCGAATACGAGGTGGTGTCGTTTATCTTTTAATTTGAGAATCATAACTTCCTTAGAGACCTTTAAATCCAAGTTGAAATCTTATATTTTTTTAACAATACCTGTACTTTGCACTATGACACTCATCCGAACTTTCTCGTCCAAACTTTCTCATTCTTTCTATTTTTCTTGTGCGCCTCGGAATAGCATTGTCTAGATAGACGGCGCTATTAATGCCTATTATTATTATTACTTCCTGTTATTTGAACTTTCATGAACTTGCTTTCCTCATCCGGGATCGGGCACTCATGCTCACACGATCTAAAGAAGAACAAAACTTTGCAAAAGTGCTCTGATCTACATGTATTAAAAAAGGATATATACAAAGAGAGAGAGAGAGAGAGAGAAAGCGGTTGTCGTTTCCTTGTTTAATGTACAAACACCTGGAAGTAATGCAAAATCCCAGACCTCGACATAAAAGACCAATTAAGGCTCAATTAAACACTTTGCTGCCTGGTACGAACGTCAATAATTGAGCCTTTGCCGTCGTCGGTGCGGCATCTCTTCTGAATTCTGACCTACTGCATGATCAGTCAAGGAGCTACAGATTCCTCCTAGGTTTGATAAAGACGAAACTGCTTACCGAATACGTTCTCAATGACTGGTGTCTCGACCAACATGTGGTCGATTATTCTCATCTTCGTAATCGCGATTAGTGCATCACTTGTATCGGGAGGGGTGGCTCAAGTTCCACCTTGTGCGTAAGTAACAATGGCTCCCTTCCAGTTTTGATATTATTACAGACATTTATTTATATATATCCTTTTCTCACCATCTCCCATCTGTCCGTCTATTTATAACTTTTCACCTTCCTTAGTTAGTACAGTGCAGATACAAAGAGTACCGAACTTTGGTAGCTTCTAATTAAAATGTTACAAGCTATGTGAAGTTTTATCATATTTCATTGTGAGGAAGAACTAATACCATGCAAAATAATACTATTTTCATAAGTGTGCTGCCAAGGATGACTGAACAGGAAACTTTTCAAAAGGTATTGTCAAAATCCTCTTTTACCAAGTTTGGGCTGAAGCAATGATTGTGGGTCAAAAGCTATTATGTGTGTGTTATCACATTTAAAAAACGATTGCTAATTTATCGACATTGACTATTAGGCACTTGGTAAAAGGGTGTTAATAATAACTCACACTCAAGGAATTGCTTAATACAAGTAAAATTTATGATATTCTCTTCGTTATGATGATTACAATCTTGAGTTCATTCGAATCCCTTGTTTAAGCAACCTTCTCATTGAGCGATACAAAAATTGATAAAGTTTCTTTAGGGTGCTTTCTTTTTTCATGAAAGTCTGCTGTCAATTTCTTTGATTTATCATCATTATGTGTTCTTTCTTGCATTTGGGCTAAGTAACCTATGAAGTTTCATTTGCTATTTGAGATAAACACCTTATGCTCATTACGCGTGTGAAATGGCGCAGCGGGACAGTGAGCAGAGAGAACTTAGATATCATGAGACAAGAATTTATTTGGCGGTTCAAAATAATTAAAAGTTATTCAGTGGATTGACATGAGGTTCTTGAAAGCCTAGATACAACGCATTATTTTAAACACTGAAGCACTGAAGCATCAGGCATAATTTAACTTTTAAAAGATTTAAGATCAAAGAAGCACATGCATATGGCCTGACCCACCCAAACTTGGTACAAGGCGATTTTGACGGCGACACTTTTTAAAGACCCTGGTGCTCATTCATCTGTGGCAGAAATATTATTTATAGTAATTTTCAAATTACAGTACACTAAATTTCAAATTTATTTCAAAAATTGCCCCCCCACCCCTAAGAAATCCTGGATCCGCGCCTGGTGGACCGTGATAGAGACTATACAGTATATGCGACATAGTTCTCAAACTGAAACATCTCACCAAAAACTTTCGCTCGGCAAAGATTTGATGGTCTTACATCTCGGATACGTGGGGGATAACATTGATCAATGTAAACGAGTCTTAGGGTGCGTTTAATCGACACTTTTTCACCCTAGAATCACGGTTTTCAAAGACGTTTAGTTTAAAACGCAATTCGTTCGAGCGATTTTTTCGTCGGTCGTAAAAACAAACGTGTTTAAAAACACAAACATGAAACGCTGAAAAAGATGCGTTTTGTATCATGATCCTGCAGAATCACGGTCGCTAAAATTCGATTGAACGAACGTAGTCTCAATCATGATGGCGTCATTTTCGTGGCCTGTTCCGGTTTGGGCAAAAACCGCGCGCCTGCTTTTCATGCAATTTGCGTTCACTATACCATGCTCTTTATCGTGGCCTGTTCCGTTATGTTATTCGTTGTTTTCCTCCTATCATTTTCTCTTTCTGTCTTTCCTTGTGTTATTCTTTGTTTCTTCCTTCTATTCTTATGTTATTCTTTGTTTTTTCCTTCTATCACCTTTTCTTATGTAATTCTTTGTTTTAAGCATTCTATCACTTTCTCTTATGTTATTCTTAGTTTCTTCCTTCTATCACCTTCTCTTATGTTATTCTTTGTTTTTATAATTCTATAACTTTCTCTTTTGTTATTCTTTGTTACTTCCTTCTATTCTTATGTTATTCTTTGTTTTTTCCTTCTATCACCTTTTCTTATGTAATTCTTTGTTTTAAGTATTCTATCACTTTCTCTTTTGTTATTCTTAGTTTCTTCCTTCAATCACCTTCTCCTATGTTTTTCTTTGTTTTAATCATTCTATCACTTTTTCTTATGTTATTCTTTGTTTTAATCATTCTATCGACTTTCTCTTTCTGTCTTTCCTTATGTTATTCTTTGTTTCTTCCTTCTATTCTTATGTTATTCTTTGTTTTAAGCATTCTATAACTTTCTCTTATGTTATTCCTTGTTTTAATATTTCTATCGACTTTCTCTTTCTGTCTTTCCTTATGTTATTCTTTGTTTCTTCCTTCTTTCACCTTCTCTCATGTTTTTCTTGGTTTTAATCATTCTATCACTTTCTCTTATGTTATTCTTTGTTTTAATCATTCTATCGACTTTCTCTTTCTGTCTTTCCTTATGTTATTCTTTGTTTCTTCCTTCTATTCTTATGTTATTCTTTGTTTTAAGCATTCTATAACTTTCTCCTATGTTATTTTTTGTTTTAATCATTCTATCGACTTTCTCTTATGTTATTCCTTGTTTTAATATTTCTATCGACTTTCTCTTTCTGTCTTTCCTTATGTTATTCGTTGGTTCTTCCTTCTTTCACATTCTCTTATGTTTTTCTTGGTTTTAATCATTCTATCACTTTCTCTTATGTTATTCTTTGTTTTAACCATTCTATCACTTTCTCTTATGTTATTCTTTGTTTTAATCATTCTATCACTTTCTCTTTCTGTCTTTCCTTATGTTATTCTTTGTTTCTTCCTTCTATCACCTCTCAATCTTTGTTTTATTATTACGATCTATGCTCAAAACAGCAGTCGACATTCGGCCGTAAACAATTCCAGAAAGCGCGCGCCAAGGTCGACAGGGTCAAACCGCGCAGTGTGATGCGTAGTGGCTGGGCTCGAAATGAGCTAGAATCAGCGTTGATGAAAAATCGCTTGAACGCAAACCGCAGTGACCTTGTTTTTTGTAACGGCGTTTTGATTTGTGATTCATGTTTGTGATTCTAGCTTCGAAAAACTGATTGAACGCACCCTTATATAGTTGTAAAGATAAAATTACATAGAAAATGACTTTTTCAAACTAAGAATTAGAAGAATGATGTATACCAAATTGTGGCATGGTAATAGGGGGTTTTCGTTTGTCACGTCGACATAGTCGACGTCAAATATGGGACGTCATTTCGGCGATCTGCGCATGCGTCGGGTCGTCTGGCGTCGTCAGGCCACATTTGCGAACCCGTTCATCGATGATTTGAGGTTCGTCAGAAAACTAGTGACCCGTCGTCAGAATGACGTCATCTTGCTACATCGCAGCGTAAATCAGAAAGTAAAAACAGAAAGAGAAAGTGATAGAAGGAAGGAAACAAAGAATAGCATAAGGAAAGACAGAAAGAGAAGGTGAAAGAAGGAAGAAACAAAGAATAACATAAGGAAAGACAGAAAGAGAAGGTGAAAGAAGGGAAAAACAAAGAATAACATAAGGAAAGACAGAAAGATAAGGAGAAGGAAGTAAAAAACAAATAATAACATAAGGAAAGACAGAAAGAGAAGGTAAAAGAAGGAAAAAACAAAGAATAACATAAGGAAAGACAGAAAGAGAAGGAGAAGGAAGGAAAAAACAAAGAATAACATAAGGAAAGACAGAAAGAGAAGGTGAAAGAAGGAAAAAAACAAAGAATAACATAAGGAAAGACAGAAAGAGAAGGTAAAAGAAGGAAGAAACAAAGAATAACATAAGGAAAGACAGAAAGAGAAGGTGAAAGAAGGGAAAAACAAAGAATAACATAAGGAAAGACAGAAAGAGAAAGTGAAGGAAGGAAAAAACATAAAATAACATAGGGAAAGACAGAAAGAGAAGGTGAAAGAAGGAAAAAACAAAGAATAACATAAGGAAAGACAGAAGAGAGAGTGAAAGAAGGAAAAAACGAAGAATAACATAAGGAAAGACAGAAAGAGAAGGTGAAAGAAGGGAAAAACAAAGAATAACATAAGGAAAGACAGAAAGAGAAAGTGAAGGAAGGAAAAAACAAAGAATAACATAAGGAAAGACAGAAAGAGAAGGTGAAAGAAGGGAAAAAACAAAGAATAACATAAGGAAAGACAGAAAGAGAAAGTGAAGGAAGGAAAAAACAAAGAATAACATAAGGAAAGACAGAAAGAGAAGGTGAAAGAAGGAAAAAACAAACAAAGAATAACATATAAGGAAAGACAGAAAGAGAAGGTGAAAGAAGGAAAAAACAAAGAATAACATAAGGAAATACAAAAAGAGAAAGTGATAGAATGATAAAAACAAAGAATAACATAAGAGAAGATGATAGAAGGAAGAAACAAAGAATAATAGTCTATGAGTAAAGATAGAAAGAAAAATGATAGAATGATAACAACAACAATAACGTTAGGAAAGACAGAAAGAGAAAATGATAAAAAATAGACAATGGAAAGATAGAAGAGAAGATGAAAGAAGGAAAAACAAAGAATAACATAAGGAAAATAGAGAGAGTATAATATAATAATAAACGAAGAACAAAATAAGAAGTGAAAGAAGGAGAAATTGAACGAGCGCGTGCGGGGGGCATTACGTCATCGTGTAGAGAACGGGTGTCGACTTAAAACGAAAAGGGCAATAAGGTAATGAACAGGACGGGTGTCTGACGCCAATTCGCATCGTTAGAGGACGTGAACGCCGTCCTCGTCCACACAAACGAAAAGCCCCTATTAAAGCTCTGTCGCCCGATCCGTTGATTTTCAGTACACATAAAACGAGTTGGAAATAACAGTAAATTGACTTCTAGTACTATGTCGTTAACCCCCAAAACGCGATCGTAAATCTTAATGAAATTATAATTTGATTGCTTTACCCGAAAGAATATAGTTTCTGTCCTCTCATAGTAGTCAAACCAGGCAAAATGTGTGGTACTTTTGGCAGAATGAGGTTGGATGTATAAAGTGACGTGTTTTTCACGTCATTCTCCAAAGAACATACTTTTGTAATAAAACACGCACTGTTCAGTGACCCAAAACATTTTGATATGATGATAACAAACTACTCTAGAGTAACAGAAAAACAAGATCAATAATATAGACTGGTGAAAGTTTGAACGAAATCGGACAACAAATATGAGAAAATTGTGAATTTAAAATAGTTGTAATGGAATATAGAAATTGGCTATTCCAATTCGATGAATAGGTAATGTCTATGCGATATAGTGGTTGAATTCAGACATTCCCGTTTGTTCCAACAACAACAAATTAATTTTCTCATTAGCGGAGCAACAATAATTGCTATCCATAATATATTTTGAGTTGTGTCCAAAGGGAGAAGGCACTTTCCAGTTCGTGCTTTTGCGAGAATACGGCCTGTTGCTCATTTCCCTGCTCTATTTTTCATTGTCAGTTTTGATTGGTATGAAAGAGGTAATTTCATTTTGTTAAGAAATTGCATGCTCCAATTAAAAAGGACAGATCTCAAGTTTGCCCCATTTTTTTATCAATGATTTTCTTCTGATGTTTCCCACTCTCCTTCTTTCGTCAGAAGAATTTCATTGACAAAAAAAAAACGGGGCAAACTTGAGATCGGTCCTCTTTAATATTATTGGAGCATGCAATTTCTTAACAAAATCAAATTACTTATTTCATATCAAACAGAGGGCGCTGCACTGCGGCGACCACGTACTCTTTTTACACCATTTACCAATTGTCCTTTATTGATGATTGTTAAACGTTATGTTAAATTTAATTATTTTGTATGTATTTATTTATTTACTTACATGTATGCACTTTCAAAATAATGACCGAAAACAAATTGTACGTATTTTTACATGACAATAAATCATCTTGAATCTTGAATCTTTCGATCTCTCTGCCCTCTCTCTCTCTCTCTCTCTCTCTTTCCCTATCTTTTCTCTCTCACTCTCTCCCTCTATTTGTATTAATTTTGTCTCCATTCTATCTCTATTTGTCTTTGTCTCCATTTTATCTCTATTTGTATTTCTCTCCATTCTCTCACTCTCTCTCTCTCTCTCTCTCTCTCATCTTTACTTTCATAGAGCCATTGTTAATCGTTAATGGCTTTTTGCGCGTGATTTGCAATGCAATTCGTACTTTCGATCTTGCATGTGAACCACAACCAACATGAAATCAATAGCATGAAACCAAATACAACCCTTCACTTTTACAACAACGATCATGTGATGTTCCAAACTAAAATTATAGTCAAACACAATTAGGTTACAAATTACACGTGACAATGGTTATAAAGAAGTACAGCGGAGAAGAGAAATTGAAAGCATGACCCCGCCACACCAACCAGGTCGACACAAGACCAACACAATGACCAAACAGAAAATTACGTAACCCCTAATGACCAAGAATCGGTCGGGTGGGTATCGGTGTGGACTCGGTTTGGCAGTGTGGCAGCGGTTTAAGGCTCGGGTAAAAATGGAGAGTATATAATAAGTTATGCGTATTCATACTTCGTTTGTTCACCGGTCGAGAAGGCAGATAACTTTGGTATGATTCGAAGAAAAGCGAGATAGAGAAATAGCAATCGTGTTTGCCTTTTGTCAAAGCTAAATTGTTTTTCATCGGGTGGGGATAAGAAGGCCTTGGCTTGACAAATGCTTGATGTTGAATCCACTTTATTTGAGATCGGTTTCATTTTGCACGCAACATAACTCATTTCTCTCTGAGTGTCATTGGTAATTTCTTCTACTACTTCAAAGCCACCCGAAGTGATTGATCTCCAGTTTCTTCATCCTGACTACATATACATTTGAAGGTGAGTTTGATGATTACGATTATTGTTTCGTGAAGTCATTGTCTCGTCGAAATAGTGTATACTGAGATAATGATTCAATGTAAATTTACGATCAGAGCATAAAGTTTAATAGAAATCGGAATGAGAATTTTTTAAACACATTTTCGACTTGCACCCAGTAAAATTAATACAGATCGCGTGCTCACAATTATAGATCTGGCACGCGATTTTTATTTACTGGGTGAACTTTAAAACAATTGAAGTTTCTCCCGGGAAGCATAACAATTACAAAAAACGGGATTTCTTTCTGTACATCGTTTTCAACAACAGGTCATACAAAGGCATATATTTGTGCAATTTTAAGTATATTCTACCCACTCTATTTAGATCAATTGTCTAGGCAGAGATTTGCTGGTCATCGAAATGATAAATTTTTTTATCGGATCTTCAACTGATTAGTCTAACACGATTCCATATTTCATTCTAAATCATGCATCGTGAAAGTCTGAGTAATCCCAAAGCGAAGACTTAGCAAAAATAAAATATTATACTGATTGATGGATTTTCTCCATTTGTTAGTACCATACATTTGTAATTACTAGATTATAAAGGCCTATGATCAGGTCATCGGGACAGATGAGTCTCAGAAATTTAGAGCTACAGAATTTACAAAACGAAAAGTGACAACTGTCGACAGGCTTTATTAAACAAATTGAAGAAAACAGAAACAAACAAAAACTTAAAAGTGTCCATTAATTCTGGCAAGTATTATCCACTTAATCTATCCAAGATTATTTAAGATGGGAATAGAGACTCAAAAAGATCCTCGTATGAGTAAAATTTCTTTCCTCTTTGAATATCATTAATATTGTAATGCATTATTGTATAGAAGACAAATTTCTTCCCCAATATCATTTTTGTAGGGAATTAGTTTTGAGAAAGGATTCCCATGTCCTCAAGCTTTGTATATGTAGCAGTATGTTAATGTTACAATGTAAGTACTTTATTTTGAAGATTATTGGTAGTATAATAACTTGTTTCTTATGTTGTAATTAATTTGTAATTGGAAGAAAAATATGAAGTGAAATACATTTAAAAAAAAACAAGAATAACAATTTCTCGCATATCTATATTAGTTGTAATGACATATGGTAACTATAAAAAGAAGACAAAAAGATAGCGGTGAATCTTATACCCGCATCTTGTCTCATACTGTTTTTAATGGTTATGGTTTCTATAATCATCGGTTCTCTTTTCATTATCCGTTGCTACTGGTATGGTCAATTTCTTCAAAATACAGGGAAACTTCATATTTACACGCACATAGAAGAAATGGAAGATATGGAATATAATTAAATTATTTTTGCACGATGCCGGTGCCAAGTTATTGGACCCCATTAATAACTGTCCTACGCCCATTGCATTTTTCTTTCTTTTCTTCTTATAACCGATGACCATCTCTTGAAAATGAACATATAGTTCGTTTGAATATGGAAGGGTGTACGTGCAAAATCTTCTGTAATAACGTCGTACTGTTATATGCGACTCAACATAACAAGTGGAAAATTTTGAAAACTGTACTAACAATGCTTGTATACAACGTGATATTCATCTACAGTTCAAATTTTGTTTAATTTGCATTTGTAGATTAGAACTGTTATATAATAAAATACATTACACCAACGTTTCTGCCTGTGGTGTCTTAGTCTACATAGTAAAATGATCCTTTAAATTTGTATGTCCCAACAGATCTCCAACGTGACAAAATCTCTAAGCAAGTTAGGTCTTCAAGTGCAGCAAAAAAGGAAACAAAAAAACTCTCTGCTAAAGTTTTGAGCCAGTATAAACCTTCTTCCTTCAACTAAGTAAAGCGTAGAGCTGGCAGTTTTGCGAAACTCTGACGATTCTCCTTTTACGAACTTAAACGAAGCACGTGTTTATCACAATGGGAAGCGAATCCACAACTGTAAGCAGCGACTTGGTCACTTTCAATTCATCAATGACGGATCCAGAACTAATGAATGAAACGGCAAGCTCTGATTGGCTGTGGACACCAATCACGTGGTCTTGGTGGATAAGCATTCAGCTTGTAGTGGCGTGTCTTGGTCTTGTCGGGAATCTCTTGGTCCTGCTTGTCCTGTTCCACCGCCGGTCATTCAAGAAGCCTACCGATATCCTGATCGGTGGATTAGCCGCAGCCGATTTCATCACTTCGATCTTTATGATCCCTCAACCGAAGTTATCGGGTGCACCAGATACCGTTCTTGGTAATGTCGCGTGTAAGCTGGTATACTCGTCGATATTCCTCTGGATATCTATCAGCTCATCGGTCTTCACCCTGACAGCTATCGCTATTGAACGATATATCGCGGTCCTTCATCCTGTTAAATTCAAGATTTGGGTAACACCGACACGCCTGGTTTATTGGTTCGTGGCAATATGGCTGTTGTCTTTCGCGTTAAACTCTCGCACGTTCGGGACTACGATGGTCGATAGCACGGCAGGAAAATGCGTGGTGAATTATAGCCACTATGCTATTCAGATCGTTCTAGGAATTTTCGTGTTTTTGATCAGGTTCATATTTCCTGCTTTCATCATGCTTGTGTGCTACTATCTTATTACTCGCTCACTACGGCAACGGTCCGAACGATTCCAACCACAGACGGTTAAATCAGTTGATTCTCGTCTGGAGCAAAAAAACGCAGGTCCCTCGCAAAGTCTCCTCGCCGCTCGTAGCAAGGTCATCAAGATCATGTTCGTCGTGATCATCACTTTCATCGTCTGTTGGGCAGCGGATAGTACCGGGCTCCTTGCCTACAACTCACGTTTGGTTGATCGATCGTACCTCTACAGCCACTTATACCACGTGTTCGTCATCGTAGCTTTCTTCAACACGTGTGCAAATCCACTCATCTACACCGTCAACTATCCAGAGTTTCGTTTGGCCATCCGGGATCTCTTCTTTGGCTCGCATGGTGTCCGAGGATCGCTGTTTAGTAAGGACACTGAGCAAAGCACCGAGGCCAACGACCACAGTGACAAAGAAGGGAAATATGCCCTAACCAATATTTAACCGTTACCTGACGTACAAACCTACGGTTATACATTTTCGTATTTATCAATAGATATAGCTTATTGGCAGAAGAATCATTGATGTTAAATGTCATAACAAATAAGTCATTAGTTAATTGTATCCGCATGCACCAATGGTTAGTTCTGCAAACATTCACTTTGTTCAGACAATTAACATCATTTTCCGTAACATTAAATATATATTTTTTAAAGAATATGGTCCCTGGGATGAGAGGGATTTTCATAAAAAAACGTGATGCGTTTATTAGTACGCTGATCTTGGGATATCATACAGTAGACCGGCATACTGCGAGACCGTCAAACGTGTCAAGATTCCTCAGAAAGGTGTAAGGGGCCCGAGAGACCGAGATGTCGGTTTCATGGGCCGTCGGTCTCAAGAAAGTAACGAATTCTTCAGAAGGCCCCCAATGCCGAAATTGTCGGACCCACGTGTTGTGGCATCATTACAAAAAAAGAATCCTTCTTATAGGCAAGCGTTTGTTTAACATGAGCAGAATAAATGGCTGGCCAGACTTGACTGATGTCGATAGCAATAGCTTTTTTTTTAGGAGGAGGTCCACACTACAATTTTGTATGAAGGATGAGCCTTTGCTGGGATATCCCGTCGTCGTAGTCGTTGTCGATCGGGTCTGACCAGGCCTTAAACTTGTTTTTATTAATTAGCACAAAACAAGTTGTGTATAAATGCTTCTATTTGTAATATCGGTATTAATGCAAGAAAAATTACATGTACCAGCAACTATTATTTTATAGCATGTATCATTGTACCTAACAATATGAACACCACAACATATCAGGGTGTTCAATATCCACAGACTTCAAATGTTCCACTTGATAATTACTGGATAGTTACTATCTGCATGCAACTCTTCTCTCTCCCTTTCATTTTCTTATTCTCTTTCTCTCTCCCTCTCTCTTTCATTTTTTGTTGGCCCAACCACTATTTCATTATGATTGTTTACATAATGATGTTGTATATAAATGGTATGAACATGTTATAATTACGACAATGGCGTTAGTTCAAGCTTTGTTTATGACGACCCCTTGTTCTATGTATGATTTTTTGTAGCCATGTTAAAGCTCATAATGTTTGTGATGATATATATAGAAAACAAATGAACATCAATCTATCATTCAATCTCTTCAGATACACTGTAATTTCTATCTCTCATAGTGACTTAGAGTCATAGTTGTTCATAAACTAAGCAGTTTATTCATCTTTCTAAAGATGAATTAATCTAAGCAAAGGGGTTTTGCCTAAAGAAAGGAATCTGTCTTTCTTAGCGCACTTGAATCCATGTTTCGGAAGAGGTTCTTCAACGGTGATTCAAATGTATTAATTTGATGTTCACTCAAGAGAAACCTCTCGAGGAACCCCTTGAGAGATCACACAAATTAAACTCTCGTTTAAGGGCAGGTCGCATAATAATTATCAGCCTTATTAATGTAGAATATTTATGATGCTCACTGTTGTGTGCTGTTGAGCCTTAAGGTCAATTTCCTCGAATCAAATACCCGCTTTTCCTACATAGGCCCATTTTATGGCCATTAATATCATATCATATGATATTTAACAGCTTGACCTGTCCAGCCATTTATTCCAACAATGATTTGAAGTTGTGGGTCTTTCTCCTCGTTCTTTATATCAAGCTAGGAGGTATACATAGAAAACTGTCAGTCAAATTCATTTCCTAGCTAGTGTATTTGGAGTTGGACTTATAGTAGATTGGATAATTATAGAGTCAATAGCATGAGACTGATAATTCACTTTCTTCGATTGGTTTTCCTCGTCACATAGTTTTGAAGGTTAATGTATACATGCATATCAATGAAATGGAATGTAAATATATCGCGTTTTATCATTATAATTACTGGGAGGGGAGGGGGGGATGTTTCACAATGATCCTAAGTTGAACTTATTTCTAAGTTGGACTTAACAATTATGGAAAGCCGTTAGCATCTTTGAAAATATTTAGTACAATTTATTTTAAAAGGCATAACTAAATGTTGATTCAAATCATTCATATTTTCCATTATCAAGGAGATTGCATGTTCTTGAAGTGGAATTTATGAAAAGTCTAAAATACTTGAATTTTTGCTTTTGGAAATATTTAATTTTAAGGCTACAAATGGCTCTCCATAATTTCTAAGTCCAACTTAGAGTTAAGTTCGACTTTGGATCTTTGTGAAACACCCCCCTGCTATAGGCCCGTAGGATGGTACGAGCCAGACGAGTGCTTAATAACATGTGAATTAACGCCCAGATGAATCTATATTAATTTCGTAACATAACATACTTAGTTGTATCAACTGCGCATATATGTCAAAGAAATAGGTAGTGTGATGGCCTCAGTTCTGAAAAATGACATGAAAATGAATTTCATTATTTACCGTAACTTTAAAAAAATCTTGTCTGCGTGTTATTAAATGCAAAAAGCGAAGTACGCTTATTTTTGTATGTACAATATGTGAATGAGCATTAGCATGATGGCAGAAAGCGATTTGACCACCTGTGTTGAAATCAAATATCAGGGATAGTTGAGTTCTGTTGCAGAGGGCGCTACACAAAATATTTTTTGTGAGAAAATGAAGAACTGAGTGTCAAATTTGACAGAATATACATGTACAATTTAAATGACAAAATCATCTTTGTTTGATCAAAATCGGTTTAGAGACGACTGAAATATCCATAAATATAACCATTTATAATATTTTTGTACCAATATAAAATAATATTCAATAATTTCAGTGAACCAGCCGTTGATAAAAACGAAATAGCGCCTTTTACGTTTTATTCCAGCCAATGCCGATGTTTGCTTTTTCGTGTTGGTTATAATACGCACAACCAGCCGGCCCAAGAATTGTTATTTTTTATTCATTAATTAATTAACGGTCACCATATTTTTTTGAAAGTTGAGCTGAATTGGTATGATCGTATTGGCTAAATTTGACACATTTTGGGGCCTAAAATTACCTTCATAAGGAATTTTAGGTCCTAAAAGGACACTAAAAATGTCATAAATAAGAATAAGAGCAATAACCATGCACTTGCGGTCTGAAACAAGAACTCAACTATCCCTTCAAAGGGAAATCCGACCTTGATAGCAAACTACTTTGGATGATAGCAGAAAAATCGTACAAGTAGACTAGTGAACGTTTGAAATGAAATCGAAACAAAAAAAGTTATGATTTCTTGAAAGTTGTAATCAATATAGGTATGGGCTCTTCAAATTGACTGAATTGGTAATGTCTCTGTGATTTAGTGGCGGACTACTTTCCTCAATGAAAATAAGCTCTCGAACTTTCGTGCGTTATCCTGTTCAAGCTGACTTAATTATGATCTGTTATTTGTGTATATTGTATGTTGGAAGCTTGGCGAATACAAATCAATCAATCAATCAATTATTGTTCCAACAAACAAAATGAATAAAATGTCCAGGAGAGTCTATAGAGGACCTCTGAAATATGCTATCCATTTTTTTTTTAGTATTGCCCCAAGGGAAAAGGCATTTAGAAGAAACATAATTAACCATAATTTGGTACGCGACGAATGGAAGAGTTATTCGCGACTACGTCACAATCCACTGACCAATTTTTTTATTTTCTCGTTTATCAAATTTATTCCGGTTTACTTCAATTCAGTTTTAAAAAAACCTGAATTTTTTTAACCTGTATTGTGGTGAATAATTTTTATTCAGAAATAATAAAAAAAGGCTAAATTACGTTATCTAAGGAAACTAAACAAGCCATATCCAAACGAAAATCAACTATGTATGATAACTATTTCGTCATCAAAATAAATGCTTTGTTTGTATTCTATTTACGTACTTTGCCAACTAAGTCTGAATCTTTATTATTTTGGGGAGCGAACAAAATTTCATGTTGAACCTACATTTGACATATAAATACTTTGAATGAATAAATGAATAAATGAACACATGAATAAATGAATAATTGAATACATGAATAAATTAATAAATGAATAACTGTGAATCTTTGTATGATAAACAATGCGTCCATATGAATCAATTGTTGCAATCTCCAAACATCTCCTCCTCCTCCTCCTTCCTTCTCCCTCTTCTTCTTCTTCTTCTTCTTCTTCTTCTTCTCTTCTTCTTCTTCTTTTTCTTCTTCTTCGTCGTCGTCTTCTTCTTATCCTCCTCCCTTTGTAATATATTGTCAAAGGGCTACTATACAGCCTATCACGAAGATGAATATAAGATTACAAGTGATGTTAGTATAGGTTTGATGCAATTTATTGAGTATTGAGAAATAAATGAACATCACACTTTAGATATAATTTGTTCCATTTTTCGGTTTGTGAAGAGTAATACTGGGCCAGAGGCTTGATGATAGGAATTTTATAAACATCTAGTCCAGCTTCTGTTCGTTTTTTATTTTAATTTTTTTACCAAACGCATTCATCCCACACACCACTCATCGATCGCGCGATCCCCAAATCGGGGTTACAGAATAGGGACTTTAGATTTGCACACCGACATAGTGGACAGCTACGTGTGACTTTCTGGTTTAAGGCACTGGCGTTGCCTTAACAGGACGGCACATTGCCTTAAAAGGACGTCACACGCATAGGCGCCGGAAGTGGGGGGGGGGGCAGTTGCCCCCCCAGTCAAAAAAGTGGGGGGGGGGGGGGCAAAACGCATTTTTGCCCCCCAAAATCGCCCCCCCTCCAAAAAAAAACAAACAGTAAAGGAGTATACATGGTTTGTATTTTTAATCCAAAAGAACGTAACAATAATAAAAACTTGAATTAAATCACATTATACAATTCTATTCAAAGAAAAAGGAAAGTTCACAGGAATTAAATTTCATAAACATTGCGCATGCCACCTATACGGTATTTATCAATGGAGGTCTCTATAATAGCGATACGCGCATATCGTGGACATATTGTGCGAGAATGGAAAAGCGTGTCCGTTTTTTTGTTATAGGGGTTAAAGACATGAGCCCCTGAACGCTGGCGTACTGATGGGGAGGGGGGGGGGGGGGGTGATTTTTTTCTTATTCGAAACGAGTGATTTACAAATGTTGATGTTGTGACATGATTTTCCGGCATTTTTTCTCCATTTTTTGTGTAAGTCATACCATTTTACGCGTTTGTTGGAAAATAGGAAATTTCCAAATTACAGTCATGCGAAATACGCTTATTTAGAAGCCTTTATGTCATAGTCTGCAAAGTGGCTGGGCTCGAGCCCCCCCCCCCCCCTCCTTTTTGAAAAAGTATGTTAAAGAGAAAAAGGAAGAAAGACGGAGAAAAAAATAAGTGACCTGCTAATGTCACAAATAAGGTATAAAAAATGCTCATTTGACGGTAATTAAATACCTAAAACCCCTGAGCTTCCGGTGCTTTGCCACCTGGACCCCACCAAGGGCCCTAAGGCGGCCCCCTAGATGCTCATCTGACCTTAATTAAATACCTAAAACCCACGAGCTTCCGGGGGCTCTGCCCCCTGGACCCCACCAAGGGCCCTTAGGCGTGCCCCTGGATGCTCATCTGACCGTAATTAAATACCTAAAACCCATGAGTTTCCGGGGGCTCTGCCCCCTGGACCCCACCAAGGGCTCTAAGGCGGGCCCCTGGATGCTCATCTGACCGTAATTAAATACCTAAAACCCCTGAACTTCCGGAAGCTCTACCCCTGGAACCCCACCAAGGGCTCTAAGGCGGGCCCCTGGATGCTCATTTGACCGTAGATAAATACCTAAAACCCCTGAGCTTCCGAGGCTTTGCCCCTGGACCCCACCAGGGGCCCTAAGGCGGCCCCCCGGATGCTCATCTGACCTTAATTAAATTCCTCAAACCCCTGAGCTTCCGGGGGCTCTGCCCCCTGGACCACACCAAGGGCCCTAAGATGGCCCCTGGATGCTCATCTGACCGTACTTAAATATTAAAACCTCTTGAGCTTCTGGGGGCTCTCCCCCCCCCCCCCTTAGAACACGTCAATTGCCTTACAGAGTGCCTCTGGATGCTCATCTAATCGTAATTAAATACCTAAAACCCCTGAGCTTCCGGAGGCTCAGCCTCTTGACCCCCTGCCGAGGCTCATGCCCTTGACCCCACGCCAATTTACGCTCTACCTGATCGATAATACTCCACTTTGAAAAATGTTCCGCGGGACCTGCATGTAACGTGCAAGACTGGTAGTGATGCAGATTTTTCGTCTGCCCCCCCCCCCTTCCGAACTTTTTTTCTCATTACGTCACCGCCCCTGGAATGTGAGCCCCCTGGAATGTTTGCCCCCCCCCCCCCCCAATCCCAAACTGCTTCCGGCGCGCCTGGTCACACGTAGTAGTCCACTTTGTCGACGTGCAAATCTAAAAGTCCCTAATGAGAGGTCGACTGTCAATGTTGTACTATCCAGGCGCGGATCCAGGATTTCTTAGGGGGGGGGGGGGGGGGGGGCCCAAATTTGAAATTTTGCGAGCCAAATATTGGTACGTAATGGTGACCAGCAGTGACGTAATGGGGGGGGGGGGGAGGTGGGTGCGAGTTTCCCCCACCCTCCTCCGCGAAGCGCGAAAGCTTTTACGTTTCATTAAATCATTAGAGAAAGAAGACGATTCGTTGTACCGTTATCGACTCTTAATCCTCGTCTAAATTCAGTTTCCCCCTCCCGCGTGAAGCGCGGGAGCTTTTACATTTCATTAAATCATTAGAGAAAAGGACGATTCGTTGTACCGTTCTCGACTCTTAATCCTTGTCTCAATTCAGCCCCCCCCCCCCCCTCCTGGGCGAAGCGCGGAAGCTTTAACATTTCATTAAATCATTAGTGAAAGAAAACTATTCGTTGTACCGTTCTCGACTCTTGATCTTCGTCTGAATTCAGTTCCCCCCCCCCCTCCCGCGCGAAGCGCGGAAGCTTTTACGTTTCATTAAATCATTAGAAAAAGAAGACGATTCGTTGTATTGTCCCAAAATAATCCTCATCCAAAGTCTGTTTCCCCCCTCCCGCGCGAAGCGCGAAAGCTTTTACATTTCATTAAATCATTAGAGAAAGAAGACGATTCGTTGTACCGTTCTCGACTCTTAATCCTTGTCTGAATTCTGTTTCCCCCCCTCCCGCGCGAAGCGCGGAAGCTTTTACGTTTCATTAAATCATTAGAGAAAGAAGACGATTCGTTGTACCGTTCCCAAAATAATCCTCATCTGAAGTCTGTTTCGCCCCTCCCGCGCGAAGCGCGAAAGCTTTTACATTTCATAAAATCATCAGAAAAAGAAGACGACTCGTTGTACTGTTCTAGACTCAATCCTTGTCTGAATTCAGTTTCCCCCACCCCCCCCTCCCGCGCGAAGCGCGGAAGCTTCGACTTATCATTAAATCATTAGAGAAAGAAGACGATTCGTTGTACCGTTCTCGAAAATAATCCTCGTCTGAATTTAGCTTCCCCCTCCTCCCGCGTGAAGCGCGGGAGCTTTTACGTTTAATTAAATCATTAGAGCAAGAAGATGATTTGTTGTACCGTTCTCGACTCTTAATCCTTGTCTCAATTCAGCCCCCCCCCCCCCCTCCTGGGCGAAGCGCGGAAGCTTTAACATTTCATTAAATCATTAGTGAAAGAAAACTATTCGTTGTACCGTTCTCGACTCTTAATCCTTTTCTAAATTCTGTTTTCCCCCCTCCTCCCGCGCGAAGCGCGAAAGCTTTTACATTTCATTAAATCATTAGAGAAAGAAGACGATTCGTTGTACTGTTTTCGAAAATACTCCTCGTCTGAATTTAGTTTCCCCCCCTCCCTCCCGCGCGAAGCGCGGAAGCTTTTAAGTTTCATTAAATCATTAGAGGAAAAAGATGATTCGTTGTACCGTCAACGACTCTTAATCCTTGTCTAAATTCAGTTTCCCATCTCCCCCGCGAAGCGCGGAAGCTTTTACGTTTCATTAATTCATTAGAGCAAGAAGATGATTTGTTGTACCGTTCTCGACTCTTAATCCTTGTCTCAATTCAGCCCCCCCCCCCCTCCTGGGCGAAGCGCGGAAGCTTTAACATTTCACTAAATCATTAGTGAAAGAAAACTATTCGTTGTACCGTTCTCGACTCTTAATCCTTTTCTAAATTCAGTTTTTCCCCCTCCTCCCGCGCGAAGCGCGGAAGCTTTGACGTTTCATTAAACTATTAGAGAAAGAAGACGATTCGTTGTACTGTTCTCGAAAATACTCCTCGACTGAATTTAGTTTCCCCCCTCCCTCCCGCGCGAAGCGCGGAAGCTTTTAAGTTTCATTAAATCATTAGAGGAAAAAGATGATTCGTTGTACCGTCAACGACTCTTAATCCTTGTCTAAATTCAGTTTCCCATCTCCCCCGCGAAGCGCGGAAGCTTTTACGTTTCATTAATTCATTATAGAAAGAAGACGATTTGTTGTACCGTTCTCGACTCTTAATCCTTGTCTCAATTCAGCCCCCCCCCCCCCTCCTGGGCGAAGCTTTAACATTTCATTAAATCATTAGTGAAAGAAAACTATTCGTTGTACCGTTCTCGACTCTTAATCCTTTTCTAAATTCAGTTTTCCCCCCTCCTCCCGCGCGAAGCGCGAAAGCTTTTACATTTCATTAAATCATTAGAGAAAGAAAACGATTCGTTGTACTGTTCCCCCAACGGAGCAAAATGTCAAATTTTCAAATTTCGAGACCAAAAAAAAAAAAAAAGAAGTGTCCTCATACCTCTTTTTTTTTCAATAGTTTTTTTTATTGATTCCAAACAATACAAATCAATCTTAGAATCAATAAACAGTTGTTTTTCCTTGACATGAATTCAAAACATTTTCATTACATAGATTGTACGATTGATGAAAGCAAAAATGAAATCAATTGTAACATAAAACAAATAACCCTATCCAACCAAACACACTACTACTCCTCCCCCTCCCCCTCCCCACCATGCGACACACACACCACCCGACCACACTTTTACCACACACTGTTTCTAGCCTCCTCAGAATACCCTAAATTGGAGCGACATACAAACAGAAACAATTTATTTAAACATTTTTTTAAATCATTTAAATGAGGCTACAATAGCCACAATAGCCCAGTGTTAAAAGTTCATGAAAACTTCACTTGTTCCCACTTCTGTAATGTAATCCCAATTTACCTGCCCTCCCTGCAATATTCTTTTCTTCTTCCCTAAATTTCAACAGTTCTTTTTTAAACTCCCCCAAAGACAATATTACGGACTTTCTCCTGCATCTATATATCCAATATTTCATTGCAAAAATATTTGTATTAAATATCTTTATTCGTGGGGAATTACCGGACAACCCTAAATAAATATCAATCCAGTCGATAGACCTTAGTTCCCCAAGATCAAACTTAGCTATGACATTCTGCCATAATCTTTGAACATGTACACACTCCCAGAACAAGTGTAAATGTATTTCAATCTTTTGCTAACAAAATGAGCACAAGTTATCTACAACAAAGCCGAATCTGAAAAGGTGTTCTCTAGTATATATTGCTCCATGAAGCAGTTTATACTGAATTTCTCTTAGTCTGTTAACAAGAGTAACTTTCCTAGGCCTACTAAATATATCCCTACATACTTCATTTGAAAAATCTGAAAATTCCCGTCCATCATGAATCTTCAAGACAAATAAATTTTGTAACTTCTCTATGAAATATTTATAAACCTTCCTCGGTAATACATCTCTGAGGAGCTTCACATTACTATTAAACTGCATTAAAATATCATACTCTTTTACATCCACTTAACTCCAGTTATCCTTTTTTCCGCTTCTCTAAATAGCTTCCCCAATAATCCATACATCAACAATTTTGTTTCCTTTTAACCCCAAATGTTAAAAATGAGATATTGCCCGCATGCCATTTTCAGCAAAAATATCTTGAATTGAAATTATATTGCGTGTAAACAACTCCTCACCAAAAATCTTTTTTTTTTTCGATAAGAAATCTTTATTGTTAAAAATAATTGGATTATTCTTTTCTTCAAAATTCCTACAACCTTCTAACTCTTCCCATGCTTTGATCATTTCTAAATAGAACTTGGGTGCTTTGAAACTTAATAACTTGGAATCATAGTTACACGAAAAAATAAATCTACCCCCTACCATCTTGAAGCTAAAGTCAAAGTATTTTGTTTATATATTTTTTTTCTTCTAATCTTTTGACAGGGTAGCCCATTCACCAACAAGTTGTGGTCTTCCATGGGGCCCTGAATAAACATGAACATATTTACATCGTTTATAACGTTTATACAGAAAAGTTAAACAAATAATACTCGTTTGCAAAATAAACATATATCATTAACCTAGTAAACAGTAATGTCAATAGGAAAATATTAATTAAGTCGCAATTATGTGAATAAGTCATGTTAATATTACAGAACATGGACATAGTGTATGTTCGGCTGAGCCATTCACAAATTACAACTTTGTTTAAACAATCTTTTAAATGAATTGACAGAGGAAGCCGTTCTCAACGAATTATCTAGCTTATTCCATTCAAATATGGAAGAAACAACTGGGCTACACTTGAAATCAGTGTGAAATCTAGGCACACGTAAACATTCACTGTCTATTTGCCTTGTATGATGCTCATGTACTTAATTAGGATTGATTAAGCCTACCTGAAGGTAAGAAGGTGCTAAGCTATGAACGCATTTATATATCATCATTACGCGACTTAACTCAAACCGCTTGTCTAGTGTCATCCATTTAAGACTTGTGAACAAATCAGCCGACGGTGTGTCATATGTCTTGTTCAATATTATTCTTGCGACCCTCTTTTGAATTTTTTGCAGCTTAGTTGTATGAGAATGAAATCTGTTCGACCATACAACAGAGCAGTAATCTTATCGTGGCAACACTAGACTGTTATAAAGTAACTTTAAGGATTTTTGAGGCAAAAAACTCTTTGCTCTCTTTATCATGCTAATATTTTTCTGGGTAAGTTTACTTACGTTTTCGGTTTGTTTAGACCATTTCAATTCTTTATCTATCAAAAGTCCTAAGCATTTGGTGAATTGAACTCTTTTGATCAAATTGCCATTTAATGAATTGGTGAAAGATTCAATTTTCTTGAGATTAGCACGAGAGCCTATTAACATGACACAAGTTTTTTTCAGTGTTAAGAACAAGACGATTTTCCTTAATCCATGCCATGACTCTGTTTAATGCAACAGTTAATTTTTCTTCCACAACAGTTGCATCGTATGCACTGACGGTAAGTGTCGAAATAGTCCTATTACTACAACCTATACAAGCTAGTTTATGTAGAAGTAACTCATGGTCAACAGGATCAAAAGCCTTACGAAGATCTATGAAGGCAACTCCAGAAATATCTTTGATATCAATATTAATTTCAATATTCAACGGTATAGCTTCCATCTCATAGATTTTTCTCCGTACAATAGTCTTTTTCACCCACATTACACGTTGGGTTTTTACAAACGAGTCAAAATTAGTCATTCGTAACACTCCTTCATTATAACCTTGACACACATAATCTCAGTCATATAGTCACACACACCCACCAACACAAACTCCCAAAACCACTTTTGGTAGGAGTAAGGTTAACCTCTAATTTCAGTAGACGAGCCTATATAGCAGATGAACAGGCGGCATGACTTTCATGAATTTCTTTGTTACTCAGCCAAACCTTGGATATTTTACTTTTTTACATCACAATTGCACGGGACCGAGCGCCTCTTCCCCAACACATGAATACACCCTGGTATTATAGTAGGAATATACAAGCACAATCGTATTAGTCAAAATTGTTCTTAATTTAGAGACGTAATTTTGAGAATGAGTCGGTACCCTATGCATGGCGTGCATGATTGCATGCATAGTTTTGATCTGAACATGCAAACACGCCAATGGTTTAAGGGCCACTCTAACCCAACATAGCATAGCCTTTCAAAACATGAATGCACCTCTACTTATTAATATTCCAGTCTCTGAATTTTTTTTAAATCTTTTAATTTGACTCCCAAAATGATAATAACCATCCATTTTCACAGATCTCACGCTTGCTGGGCTACGTCCCTCGAGAAAAAAAAGTTGATACGGTCACGTGGCTTGATGACGCATTGCGGGCATGTCCAATTTGTCCTACAACTAAGGATCTCACAATCTCATTGTAATTCATAAATGAAACGTACCGGGATTATCAAGTGCATATTATATTTCGGATAAACGTCTTCTTTTCCCAATTAATATCATAGTTTGCCTTTTAAAAGACATTTAATGCCTAAATCACCCTCATTTTCACCGGAGAGGCTCCTCCAGTGACGTCATAAACAGTTGCGCAATACAGCTCCGAAACTGGACTTTTTTTCCTGAGCGTTCTGAGTCGTCATTTTTAAAGCTAGATTCCAGAATTATTGATGATTTCTAAGAAAAATCATTGTCATGTTCGGAATCTCCGTCAAAAATTGTTCAACGTGTCTTTTTGTCCCCATCTTTTAGCCCGCGTTTTGGTTAGAGTGGCCCTTTAAGGCTGCTACGCAGCAGAAGCCTTCACATTGGAGCTTCCCTGCTGAGTATGACCTCTAGAATGTTACTTTTGATTGAACGGTCATCAGTCATATGTACGCCCTCCTGAGGCCATCTGGTAGCATATAGAAACAGTCCTGGGGGGCGTTTCACAAAGACTAAGACCGACTTTAAGTTGGACTTAACTATGGCAGGCCATTAGTGCCACAATTTTCCCACATCGTTTACTGGCATTGGTCTCTCAAGGGACGTACAAATGGTGGTCACAAATCTACAGAATTTACATTTCTTGATGGTTAATTATTGAAGGAAAAAATATTATCTAAAGATCATAATTGAGAGACCTATGATGAGAGCTACCAGTGGCATGAATGGCCTGCCATAGTTAAGTCCGACTTAAAGTCGATCTTAGTCTTTGTGAAACACTCTCCTGGTTATCATTAAGACAATTCTAATCTATTTTGTCACATACTGTATGGGACGAATTAGCTTAGATTTGTGACAATTCATAGCCAATGTAAGGTTTCAGTATGATATGATTACTGTACAAAGCTAATAGCCCTAATAGAGCTTGAATCCGATAAAACATCTAATGAAATGATACGTTTATGTGAAATAATCTTAAAAGTGTCATTAATAAAATGTTGTGATACAATCAGTCAGGTATGGGAAATAATTTGGACGAACATAATATATGAACACAATGCAGGCTAATTATTGACCAATCGATACATGGGTTTCAGTGGTTTTTGATGATCTACTTAGAGTAGACCTTACTTAATAAGCAGAGAGTTGGAATGGATATTATTCAAACTTATGCCCATTGCACGCTAAGCATCTTTTTCGATTGTGTTGAAACCTATACGGTAATCGAGCCTATGAAAGGCCTCGCATAAAATAGGCCTCGCATAAAATAGGCCTCGCGCGGAATCCAAGTCCGCTCGGGTTCCGTGCGAGCCCTATACGCGGTGTTTAATGTTTTCCTTGGTTTTCGTCAACCGTTTGCCTATAGAATGCCAGTTACTACGGTTGCAGGCGCGTACGCAGGGGGGGGGGGGGGGGGGGTGGTCGAACCCCCCCCCCTCAATTTTTGTTTGTGTGTGTGTTTTGGAGGAATGGGCTGGCTGGGCGGCTGGCTGAGTCGTTGCGAAATTTTTGGCGCGATTTTAAAATTTTAACCCCCCCCCCCCCCCCTTCGAAAACAAAATCATGCGTACGCGCCTGTACGGTTCTATAAGTATAAGGTTGATTTTATAGATTCTGGCGATACACACATTTTCAGGTAATTGGTACAATTTAAACCCGACGTTGGAATAAAAAAAAATTAAAGGATACGGGGCCTAATATTTTTTCGCAATCATTTTTTTATTAATTACCAGGACATGTGCTTTTCGATCTCCTGTTTATAGACAAAAAGTACAGGTACAGGTGATTTTCTTTCCCTCATTTTTTTAAAAAGAAAAATAACTTCTTCGATATTCGGAGCTAAGACACAGACGAAGGGGAAAAAAGGATCACTCGGGAAATGTCAATCTGGCCACTTATTCTCTTTATTTACGGTCAGACTTCATCAGTGATTTGGTACAATTTAAACCCGACGTTGGAATAAAAACAAATTAAAGGATACGGGGCCTAATATTTTTTCGCAATCATTTTTTTATTAATTACCAGGACATGTGCTTTTCGATCTCCTGTTTATAGACAAAAAGTACAGGTACAGGTGATTTTCTTTCCCTCATTTTTTTAAAAAGAAAAATAACTTCTTCGATATTCGGAGCTAAGACACAGACGAAGGGGAAAAAAAGATCACTCGGGAAATGTCAATCTGGCCACTT
Source organism: Strongylocentrotus droebachiensis (assembly GCA_035222895.1). Lineage (NCBI taxonomy): Eukaryota > Metazoa > Echinodermata > Echinoidea > Camarodonta > Strongylocentrotidae > Strongylocentrotus > Strongylocentrotus droebachiensis. Next base: position 57,763 of record JAVYIG010008286.1, read on the forward strand.
ATTCTCTTTATTTACGGTCAGACTTCATCAGTGATTTGATTACAAAAAAGAAAAACATTGACAAAAATACATACTGGCAAATTTACTATATCAGACAGTCTTTCAAAGAAAAAATAAATTTCAAAACTTTACTTTAACTGTCATAGGTTTTTTTATTTAGATAAATGATTATGATTCATTTATACATAATCTAATTTGTAAACAGGCATGGAAATCCTCCTTTTCTTTAGTTTCATTTCCTTATGATTTACTTTCAATTGAGTCGGTTATATTTTCTCATTATTCTTCCATTTCCATATATATACATATACATATATACATATACATATATACATATATTGCATTAAACTAATTTTAAAGTGGAAATAATACACCACGAAATCTTTACACTTATTACATATAGACTGTGCTTACATCTTCCCAAACGAATTATAATAACCTAGGGAAGCCTCATCAACTTCAGCGATGTTGTTCTCGTGCATTAATGTCTTGCCAAAAGACGTTAGTGCCGGGCTGGGATTTGAACGCGGTGCCTATGCATAGGGTACGTAACCATATACGCCATCGTACGCCAGCCAACGCATAGCCTACGCAGGGACTACGCCGAAGCAACAGTTTTTTCATGAATACGCAGCCTAATTTTGGCGTAGTCGGTACGCTACACTACGCCACTCTACGCAGATCCGAGTGTGAAAGGGGCTTAAAGGGATAGTTGAGTTCAGTTGCAGAGGGCGCTACACACACAAACAAAATTGTGGATAATGAAAAACCGAGTGTCAAATTTGAAAGAAAGTACAATTTAAATGACAAAATCATCTTTGATCAAAATCGGTTCAGAGACGGCTGAAATATCCATAAATATAACGATTTCTAATACTGTCTTGTGTACCACCACAAAATATTAGATAATTTGAAAAAGCCGTTGAAAAAACGAAATAGCGCCTTTTACGTCGTATTTCAGCCGATGTTGGCTTTTTGATTGGCATTAACGTGTTGGTTACATTACGCACAACCAGCCAGCCCATATCTTGTTACTTTAAAAAAAAAACGTTAATTAACGGTCACCGTATGTTTTTGAAAGTAGAGCTGAATTGGTATGATCGTATTGGCTAAATTTCACACAATTTGGGGTCTAAAATTACCTTCATAGCAATCTTAGGTTCTAATGGCACTAGAAGAGCAATAACCATGCACTTTGAAGGCATTTGCGGTCTGAAAACAGAACTCCACTATCCCTTTAAGTCTTTGTGAAACAACCGTCTGGAGATGGAGTTGTACAACGAACAGTAAACCGGGACAGAAATTTCATCAGTTGAGTATCGCTTTGAATAATGTATTTAAAAATAATAATACTTTTTGTGGGCAAACTTTAAATACATATGTATTCAATGTTTTGTTTCTTTTTCTTTCTTCTTTTTTTTTGAAAAATAAAATTCAGACAAATAAATGTATTCCTATAATCATAATACAACTCAAGGAATAGTGTGGTAAAGAGAGGGATACGGAGTTGCTAGAAAATTGATGTGTTTCGAGAGAAAATGAGAGGAAGAGTGGTATCAACGTGATACATATATAGGATACAAATAAGAGAAAGAGAAGGGTGGACGAGTGAGTAGAAGAGAGGAAGAGTAACATGTTTGGGTGGGTGGCGATATTATGTTGTGTTTGTTCGCTCCGCCTTGAGAGCCAAATATCGATCACGTGACAAAATGAGTATGGTTTCTAAGCAACGGCACGAAGTAACGGATGCAGTCCTGCATGAACAACGTAAGTATTTGAATTTTACGTAAGACTACGACCATCAATTATGCATTTTAGGAAATTGAATTAGAGAATTTTTATCTAGTGACGGGGTACAATAGATAATAGAGGTTAACATTATGCATCACTTCCCCTGTTGTTTACGCTTATGATTAATGTATTCGACCTTGTAGGTCAAGTAATACGATGTCATGCTTGATTATCGATCGATGTTGGCATCAGTTGAATTACGTCACGACTGAAGGGACAAGTACATCTCGTGATGCATGCAGCACATTTTTTTTAAAGTAAGTTTTATGCAATCATTGATTTAAGGCATAGGTGTCGTGGTCTAACGGATACGTCGTCTGACTTTGGATTACAAGGTCCGCGGTTCAAGTCCCGACGCGGCACTAATGTCCTTTGGCATTATATTAATCTACACTTGCCACTCTCCAACCAGATGTTAGATCTTTACCGGTAGGAAGAATTTATTAGTTATTGTGATTACCAAAATCGGTAGCCCAAGAGAGCTGGGATAATAATGGAGCGCCTTGAGGACCTTGCGTGGTCGATGAGTGCGCTTTGAAAATGTCCAATAATGTTATTATTATATAATAATGTATGACATCCCTATTAAAAAAACATATGAACGAAATATAAAGGCTTATAATACAAGAAAACCTGTCGGTTATAAAAGGATGATTTGAGTCTTGCACAAGTTGCACCAATATGCTTAAGCACGAATACAAATTACTTGTTTCAACAAAAAGAATTCGCTGGCATCATGAACATGATCAAGCATTTTGCTTGTTTACATGGTCGCTGGTAGCTTGGCTGTTGCTTGACTTTAATTTGAAACGAAAGATCAAACGTTATTTGACTTGTTTGAGTGTCGTATTTTCTTTCGAGGCTTTCCAATAGCTTACATTCTCTTCAATTGCCAGACTTTCATCATCAAATATTTGCTTGTTTCTTCTTTCAAAGTCATGTCATTGGAGCTTATGCTTTCATTGTCCTTATGTTCCACTCCACAGAAATATATGTGAGTTTGCCTATGAAATTGCAAGGTTTAACCATGGTATGCAGCAGGTGTGGAATGTGTTTCGGGATGATTTTTTCCGTACCATAGCGAGCCAAGATTGAGCTCGCGAAGGAAACCTGCGCATGCGCACCCGCGAAGGAAACCAGCGCATGCGCACATGGAATCCAGTAGGGTTGTTAATAGAATGATAGTAATTATTCAAATCAAGCTTTCATCAACCCATCGTTAGCACAATCGGTAAAGACAGCGTAATACTAATATAACTTTGGAGTTGACTTGAGGGTTCGAATCTCAGTAGTAGTGAGGCAAAGCAATAAATAATCAAAGTTTTTTGTGACCTCCTTGCAATTTTTCGTAGCTTGTTATGTATGAAAATTAGTTCATACTGGATTCTGGGCTTGCTGTGGTACGAAGCAATAAGACGCGACCAATGTCATGGTTGCCCACGTTGAAATGTCTCATCACATATATGGATAAACAGAGCTGTTGATCACACAATATCCGTTTGATTAGGTTTATAACAATAACAATTGGTATTTCTTACCAGAAAACGAACAAGCAAATCAGCGATTTTGTTTGGAAGTTTTTGATCACTTTTGATCTTAATACAAGAATCTTTACCTCCTAATTTTTCAGTGAGTCACTACAGCCATTTTCAGCGATGTGACTCGGTTTGAACTTTCTGACTTAGTTGCCAATAATCGGGTCGTAGAAATTCATAAATTCGTAGCCTCCCCCCACCCCCCCCCCCCCGCCTAGATCGGGAAAGCTCGGGAAAGCGTTTAACGAAGCCTTGTTTCGATGATAAATTACACCAACAAATCAGTGACTTATCTGCTGATAACCAATCAGGAGCAAGGATTTCACTGGCTTATAACAAAAACTGTCATTTGTCACTGATGACAAGTTTTATAAAATGGGACTCTGAAGACTCTATAACGATCTTTGGTTAATTTGGTATTGACATATGTTCTCCTCCATACCCAATGAAAAATGAATTATCACAACAAACTGTAAACAAACTAACAAAAAATCATTAGAATAGAAATAGTTTTCATCAATCTAATCTCTTATTTACATCTCTAAAACACAAAACATTGTTTATGCGGTAGAAAGTGGAACGCACGTGCATAAACAGTTAATGCTAATACAATAATTTCAATGTATGATTTCTTAACGAATATCACTTATTACCATTCCGTACTATGGCCTCATCATATGAAAAATGTGGGAAAATTTGGCCTTTATGTGATCATTATATTGCTACATTTTGTTCAGTCATGCAGTATCTTGTCATTTTCAACATTTTACTTGATTTGTTTCTAGCGTTATGTTTCTACTTTGGTAGTTTTTAATCAATACCATGCCAATTTCGACCTTTAGTTCCATGTAAATCGTACTTCATTTCAATCAGTTTTAATTTTATTAGTATAAATTTAAATTGTTATCAAAATCGATGCCTTTGAAAAAAGATTGACTCAATCTTGCCTCAGAGGCAAATGTTCATGTAATTTGATTAGGTGGTTGAAATGATTTATTCTCTAGTTCACATTAAAGCGTATCTGCCATAGTTTACAGGAGGGATTAGACTGCCCTGCAAGGTCACTGGACAGGTGGTTATCTCATCAACTCAGCTCTCAGTTAACATAAGAAAAAGAGGATCATGGGGGACCAATGGTCACCGATTAGGCATGGTTTGTTATATAGAGGGCGCAAGTAGCTACAAGTAGTGCAGTGGGCCTTTAACATCTATTTATCCCCTGTGTAGGTGGAGATAAAGTTCAATATTTAGTCAGCAAAATTGTAGGATAAAAATTGAAAGCAAAGATTTTCTTAGTTTGAGCATACACAGATTTTACACAGATCAAAGATGTTTATTTGCCATATATTTGGGATGTTCGTACGTGAATGTGTGTATGTGCATTATATCATATGAATTGCCTTATACTAGCAGAAAATAAACACACGTTTGATAGTCGAAGAAAACAAACTATACAGTAATGGTCATCCAACACAGTATTAAGATCAAGAAATGTTCACAATTGAATTTAGAATTTGTCAATGTTCAAGATGTGCGAATCGGTTTACACCAAGTAGGGAAAGTGGTCCAGTCAATGTATTCAAACACTAGCCTTTGTCGTCCTGCAGAGTTGCTTACAGTTCCCTGGACCGGATGCAACTCTCAGACAATAGCGTTGACATAGACCTTGCCCTTTGTGGTCAGATTGTAGTCCTTTCCAAACAGGGACGACCTGACAGTCCTGGACCCGAAGAACAGGTCTTTGACGGCCAGTCTGAATTCCGGGTAGTGGATGGCGTATATGAGCGGGTTGGCACACGTGTTAAAGTACGCCATCACGACGAGGACATGATAGACCGGGCTGTAGAGGTAGGACCGTTCCACCCATCTCATATTGTAGGCTAGAAGAGCGACGCTATCTGCTGCCCAACAGACGATGAAAATGATGATGACCACGAACATAAGCTTGATAACCTTGTTCCGAGCGACTAGAAGCCTGTCTGATGGACCAGAAATTTTGCTACTCTGGACGCCCTTTTGGAGCTTGTAGAGCCTGGACCGCAAGCGGAGGCTGCGTGCGATCAGAGAGTAAGACACGAGCATGATGAGAGTGGGAATGATGAAGAGGAACAGGAACACCATGATTCCAGAAAATGTCTGAACGCCCGGGACGTTATATTTATGCATACACTTCCCATGCTCGCTGTCGACCCAGGTTGTTCCAAAAGTGCGACTGTTTATCGCGATCGCTGCTAGCCCGATAATAAGAAACCAAACTATTATCTTTCTAGGTGTAACCCAATGCTTGAATTGGAACGGGTGGACCACAGCGATATAGCGTTCTATTGCGATAGCGGTTAGAGTGAACACAGAACAGCTTATCGATATCCACAAGAAGACGGATGAATATATCAGTTTGCATGCAATCTCGCCCAAGATAGTATTGGGAACACCCGATAGCTTCGGTTGAGGAATCATAAAGATCGAGGTGATGAAATCGGCGGCTGCGAGACCACCGATTAAAATATCAGTAGGTTTCCGGTATGTTCGACGCTGGAATAAAACTAGAATGACTAAAAGATTACCCGAGATACCCAAGATAGCCAATACTAATTGGATAATTAACCACCAGGACCACGTGATCGGTGTCCACGACCAATCAGAAGTATTGGTTGAATTCACGTGATCTATGTCTGATGAAATCTCTATAGATTCGGAGTGTTGCTCCATTGCGGCTTTGTTACAATTATGATTTATTCAATCTGCTCTGCACTCGGAAAATCCTGTCCTTTTTAGCAACAAATTTTACGGACTCTCGAGTGCCCTGCGATTCAATCCTCGAAATATTTGATTGAGCGCGGCGTCCTGGCTTTTATATAGCGCTCCACATTATGCTGGCCGTGCAAACGGGCCTCCTAGGTAATGACGATCCCCTTCAAAAAGACTAATTGAGCAGGCATCACATGCTAGAGATCTATATTTTTTAACAGATAGATCTTCAAGAAGTTTAGTATAACTTAACTGTAGCCTAGGTAGAAAGCAGGTGGACTCACAACTCCAGGGGGCGTCTAACGAAAACCATAACCATTTGAACAGTAAAAGTCTATGTCTAATTGCGTCGTCTCAACAATAGAACCTGTACCAGTCACCCCTTTATGACACCTTTCCATTCGGTCGATTCCAATTCCTTTCCTGCACCTGGTGGAATGAAAGTGCAAAAGTTATAATGATAGATTCCTTACACAAACATATCATATTTCAGAATACACCCCTGTACCTTTTAGATAGAAATGCAAATATATAGAAGATACAATATATATTTTGCAAATTAAATTATACCGTTGACGAAAGGATGTTTGGGTTCATGTGCTTATACGTGCTTTATATTTACCCACCACATTAATACAAGCGCTGGGAGAAAAATAATCTGCAACCCATACAAGGTGAGTAAATTGATTGGAGTCATCCGTTAAGAAGGGCTTTGGCGGGGAAAATGAAGATGACTTCTTGTACTATGACGATAGTCGTAAAGGCGCCACCATTCCTGCACTGTTTGACTAATTGATTATTTCATATTTGTCATAAGGGACAATATGCTTGCCTATGTATGAAGCGAAAGAGAGCAAACACCTTTTGGAAAAAGGGGAAAAGCTAAATTTCACACTAGTACGTGAGTTCTTCGGCTTTACATCAATATTCTTTTTACTTCTATCAATTAGCGACAACCCTCCAAAAGGGATGTGGGGGATTCGAAATTAAAAAAGGTTGCTTTTAACTCTGTTGATTACAATTACAGTGATAGTAATAGAAGTTTGAGTTCTGGGAAGAGGTGAAAAATAATTTGTGAGTGTTATCATTGTTATAATATGGAATATGGAAGAACATTATTAAAAGTGTTCCCTGGAAAGCATGGCTCTTCAATTGCCTTAGTATTCTAAATATGGCATGTAACAGCATAACAATCGGGACGGATTTTTACGCCACATATTTTGTGTAGTCCCATATACATCTTTCTGTGTACAGTACTTGCAACTTTACCTAGACTGGGCCACATTTCTTCTCATGTTGATTGTTCCAGAACCGTGCTATAGATAATCAACTTTTTCTGATCGATTCCACACTGTTTCGTTCACAATGCAATCGCATGACCAGAACTCAATTTCGTCTTTAATCCATTATGATTACAATAATATGTAACGACGATGGTAATGATGATGATAATAATGGTATAATTTCAACTATAACTGCAATAGCAACATATGATATTAATATAACAACAAAATACACAAAAAACAGTAATTGGATTACTTTCATATCATTTTTTCTGTCCCTCAACCATAAGTAGGGATGATTGTACGGATTCACCACCCCCCCCCCCAACCTCGCAACAAAAAAGGAGGAATTTATTCCCCTAAACCCTCGGATCTACGCCAATGCAAAATGCGATTTTATCGCGTGTTGTATAATCCAATAAAACTTTAAACGATTCGTCTTTACAAATGTGTTTTCTCGCAACATTTTATCCGCGCAAATTGTGATTGACAATATACCATTCAGCCTCGGGTGTTTCAATTCTCGATACCCTCAATTTTCCTTGCTCTGAAATGTCAATACTTCTGAGGTACAGATACAAGGTGAACAAATGTCTACCACAGATCTTCTTTAAAGGCACACTGTCCTACTTGTAGCTACTTGCTCCCTCTATATAGAAAACTTCCCAAATCGGTGCCTGTTGGTCCCCCATGATCCTCTTTTTCTTATGTTAAATGAGAGCTGAGTTAATGAGATAGCCACCTGTTACAGTGACCTCGCTTGCTCACTGTGTGGTCTAATCCCTTCTAGCTGCAGTAGTAAGGCCTACCTTTAAGTACTCAACCCTAGTGCCCATGAATAAATAGTGTGAGAAAGAAGAAATAACGGTGTTTTTTCAATCATCATAGGAGTTAGCTGAAACTTCAAATTAATTTCATTTCAAAATCTGCTATGGTTGTGTAAGCCTTATGAAATTTTCATTAATGAGCGTTTGTAGAATTTAGAAAATTAGGGTGTCAAGGAATCGATGATTGATTTCTTGCTTTTTCTTCAATCACTGTTTAGTCCATATTAGCAAATCTTTAATACACCTCAACATTTGTGCCCCCCAGCTTCGTCGATAATGCCTGACTTATCTATTATTTTGTGACACATTGTATATACTTGAAATGTTATCATTATTATTTGTATTATGTTGTATATATGTTATTTTGATATTGTATGTTTTATTTATATGCACGGCTCTACGGAAGAACAGTCCACGGGCTGAGGTAGGCCTCCGTGCCTAAATAAATAAACAAAATGAAATGAAATGAAATGAAATGACTTCATCTTGAGAATTAGCAGAATGAGCAATCAAGGCCCTTTTTTAAGGACAACCCTGTATGTTTTCAATAATATTTGGATTGATGGCTAATTTTAGTGCTCCTAAAAAAGGTAATTGAATGATTAATTTTGAAGTAAATACAATGTGTTACAAAATAATAGATAATGGATTATTGAGTTGTAGTTTTGACAAATATAATAAATAAATACAATATAGGCCCATTACAAAAACTATGAAAAGGTTCATTTTTTCTACAACCCTTGAATACCTCATACCAATTTAGGTCCATGATTATTAACACATCACGACAAAAAATCGTCCTCAATTTTCATTTATAAAGTTTACCCGCATTTTCGATAATTTATAGAATTAGCGACTAATGCTTATTTTTGATGAGCCACCCTGTATATTCCAACGACTATTTCGATTGATGGGTAGTGTTAGTGTTCCAGAAGAGATAATTGGATGATTGATGGCAGTCGACGATGAAACTGCGACAATTCAAGGAATGCATATGATAGAATTCAGGAGTGATGTCAACATTAATAAAATCACGGCACAGATTGTGAAAGATATTAAAGTGGTCGTAAGTATCTAGCAAAGGAAGTCTTCCAAGGTAATATATTCGGGGATAATAGCAGAGGTAATGTTGAAAAGTTGTTTCTTTATCGCGTAAACTGTACAGGATAACAGGCAGAGATGATTACTGTGATGTCTTCCTAGACTTCATGAGTATATGAAGAAGATTGATTCTTTTCTAAGACCCTATGACTGAAAATAGGGAAGTTTCCCCCTTCACTTATTTGTACTAAGTCAATGAGTTTATGTTGAGTTTGATATTATGTTACAACATTTGAAAAAAACAATAGGTATTCGTTTCATCTTTGATTTTGTGACAGAATCATGGCGCCATTTGCGATTAAAACATGCAAGTATTGTACTTCTGCCAGGCTAAAAGACAGACGATCACAACTACATCTTTTCAATACCATAATCTGCTATTATACATGTTTTTCATTTTTCATTCAACACTTTTTTTCGTAGGCCTATTTCCTCCTTTTTCACCATTGATTCGTTTTCTTTTAAGGCAAGGGGCGGGCCGGTTATAATAACCATGGGAACTGGATTATAGGATGTAATTTCATGATGCCCTCTGTATCCCAAAGATAAAATGCAGATACAATTATAGGATATGTCGTTGTTCAATTACGCACTTATCTTGACAATATCAACGATTAAATACATAAGGACTCTAATAACTTCACCCAAAAAACTCTCACAATTTGCTACTGGGTAAATTTCTTGAAGAAGTATTTTCCGATGAGGCAACTTTCGGATTTATGTTTTATCCAGTAACAATATGGACTGGTTCTGTTTTAGTTTACCTCATGAAGTGACACCATTTTGTAACCATAAAAGAAAATAACTATAAACCGATAAGATACCCAAGGCGCTTCGGTGTCTCTTAGACTCTTACTCCTGTAAGTGATATCGTTTTATTTATTCGAGAAACGATTTATTCAGACGTTCCTTCAAAGCCAACCTGGATCCCATACCTGTCTGAAGTGATTTCATTCCAGGATTAATTGTATTGTTTACAAATGGCGAACACACCCAGTAACAAGACGTGTGAGAGCAATTTTAAACAGAAATTTATTAGAGCAAGGGGTTGTGTAAGCACTGGGGCACTTCGTGGTTGCTACCGCTTCGTTTTAAAATCGATTAAGGGATTGAAACAAAAGAACATTTAGGATGACAGGGGGTCATCTTTGAAGTGGATGGTAAAATCAGAGTTGCCATAACCCTCTTGTCTCACTATTCTAAAGCGAGTCGTCAAGATCCTACTATGTGACATGTTTATTGTGTACAATATATAAAGCCTCTCATTTTTTGAGAGAGGAACATAGTACATGTACGTATCTCAAATTAAATCCTAATTGTATTTTTTGTCTTTAAAATAGTTCTATAACAATTCACTTTGAATGCTTTTCAAAGTATTTCTATTGATCATTATTATTCTAGAACGCCTTTTTTGTGGCTAGTTTAAAATTCCTGACAAAGATATGAATTGACAAAAAAAAACAGAGGCAAGTGATTATTATCCGTTTAAGAAAAAACGTTATAGAAGGAAAAAACAATTGATAGCGTAAAGAAAGATAGGAAGAGAAAATAAATTGAATTTTCATTTTAAATTTTGCTTGAATCCGTGAAATTTTATTTTTATCATAATACAACTCAAGATTACCTTCAAATCTTAAAATCCTCCAATAGTTTTTTGAAATATGCATGGTGATAACGCACGAACTCGTAAGCTTCTCCGTTCTTGTTTTCGTAAATTAGCTTTGCTTGAATGGATGAAATCTTATTTTCCATCATGACGGAGTTCAAGATTGCCTTTAAATCTTTAAATCTGAAGTACAATGTGAGACTCGACAACTAATTTCCATACCCATTTTTCGTAAATTAACTTTAAATCCGAAAATAAATAATACCCTGACGACTTCTTTGTTTCTTTTACACCAAATAATTAAGACAATTTGTCCATTTAATACCCAGGGGGGCGAAGCAGATTTTTGAGATATGGAATTAATATGTAAATGGTTATTCTTCAAAATACTGCTCAATTAAAATGGAGGTAATTGTTTTTGTGTTGCCAATACAATTTTGAGCCAAAAATTTGATATTTCCTTTTAAACTACGTTTTTAACAGAAAATTAATAGCCGCTTTTACGTATTTTCTCTACATTTCTAAAGTTATCATGAATAATGAATTGAAACCTTTCAGAGAACTGCCCACATGGATGCTTATTTTGATCCCAAAATTGAAAATTGGCTATTTTTTAACAGAAAACTAAAGGTACTCAAAAGTTAACAACTTTATATCAGTGAGCTAAAATGGCACAATTAGTTGCTAAGGTCTGCATTTTCCTTAGCAACGTTAACATTATGAGATGTGCAATATATATCGTAAGGCATTTAATTTAATAATGGCGCTTTGTGGCGAATATTATTCAAACTGAGTTGTCAAGTGGTATATAGCACTGGAAACGTGATCGAATTTGATCTATGAGAAAAATGTAATAATGATGACACTAATTACAATTATAATGATAATAATATCATCAATACAAAATAATATTAATAACACTAACATTAATGATACTTTTAGATCTTATAACGCATGGTGTCTCTCTGCACTTAACATAAGTTTATATAAAAAAAAAAGTTAATACGTATAATATAATTATTTGATAATTTTGACAAATTAATATATAACCTTAGCTCTCTTTCATCCCTATGTTTCCTAACATTTTGATTATTCGGGGGAACAAATCTAAATGTAACATATCTAAAATTCAATTTCCTGTTGACGGCTTGAATCTTCAAAATTTAAATAAGTTTGACCGGGGACTATATATAGTTTTCATAAGACCACTTTGGTTGGTATCCTCGCTAGTTTGATCCATAAATTTACTATTCTGTATACCATTTTCAAATTCGAAATAAAAAGGTAATTATTTTCACTTACTGCACTTTTCTTAATTTCTTAAAACAATAAGAATCTCCATATTTAAATGAACATACAGGTATTGTGTAATCCTGCTCTATTCATGAAAATACATTTCTTCAATACAAGCAAATGATATTCATTATATTCATAAATATAGCTCGTGAAAATACCCATGTACATGCATGTATCTAAGAGTTTGTTGTGGATGCATAAGAAAATATCTTTGATAAAATACAATCTTTTAGTAAAAGTAAAAGGGTTCGTAAAGTTCTACTCACCCTGCTTGTCGTGTGATAAGGTTATACGATGTACACTGTAGAAACCACCATGACCACAGATAGATAATCGTAGCTTGCTAGCATGTGAATGATGAGGGGAGGAGGGCCGGGAGGACTATTTCGATTTCCTCGGCAGCTAAGCAAACTGCTTATAGCTCATCGTAATCACGGTAATTGTACTGAGAACCACGGGAATGATCTTAACAAGCCCTGATAAGACACACGAATGAGAGAAGATGAGTGGTAAGAGGATGTAGACATGCGGAGAAATTGGTGATAGAGATGGAGAGAGAGGGGGAAGAGAGGCAGACAAACAGAGATTCGAGGAGGAGAGGCGTAGCTCGGATATTCACGGCGGGGTGTAATGGGGACTTTCCGCCACCTAAGGTAAAGACAAAAAAGCACCTAGAATATCGAAGCGAATTCAAAGAAAAAAAATCGACAAGGAAATAAAGAGCTTAAATATTTAATAACTTACAACTTGCGAATAAATGAAAATAGTTGTTTTTGGATACAGAATTACATCCCCTATCTTCTGTAGATCGATGCCCATGGATAGGGAAAGACGAAAGGGAGAGCGAGAGAAAGAGAAAGGTTGTGGGTTGCGCGCGTACGTGTGTGTGTTCGTGTTTGTGCGTGCGTGTGTGTGAGTTTGTGAGAGAGAGAGAAGGAGGGGAAAGAGAACTAGAGAGAAAAGGTGTGTGTCCGTTTGGGTTTGGGTGTGAGGGAGGGAGATCAAGACATAAAATGTTTGGCATTGTTTTTTTTTGTGAGTGTGTGTTTGAGCAAGAGGTGGAGGGGACGTGTATGTTTTAAATTATGTGCTTTCTTCACTAGCAGCTCTAAAGTGGGTCATATCGGAAATACAGAAAATATGTTTTGAATTTATTTGGAATGGGAAAGATCAAATTAAGAGATTAATATTGTATCAAGGTTATAATGAAGGGGGATTATGAATGACTAATTTTGACTCATTTGCAAAAAACCCAACGTGTAATGTGGGTGAAAAGAATATTGTACGGAGAAAAATCAATGAGATGGAAGCTAAACTTTGATTTCTGCTTCAAGATGGTAGGAGGTAGATTCATTTTTTAGGCAAAAGATTGAAACATATTAACACTTGTTCTCGGAGTGTATACATGTCCAAATGTTATGGCAGAATGTAATAGCTCAGTTAGAGTTAAGGTAATTAAGGTCTGTCTATTGGTTAAACGTGATACATTTAGGGTTGTCCGGTAATTCCCTACGAATAAATATTTTTGCAATTAAATATTGGGTATACAAATCATGGTCGTCGAGCTTCAGCATGGGGGGGGGGGAGGACACACCTTTACAGTTACTTTCAAAGTTATACCACTTTATGTTGCTACACACACGCACACACTCTCTCTCTCTCTCTCTCTCTCTCTAGTTATTCTGTTTCACGCCGTTTACTTTCCTTGGTGACCGGTTCATTGATTGTCTTCTGATTCGCATTTAGTCAGGGTTTATCGATTTTTAACTTGCTACCATATTCTTTCTTTTCGTGTACGGCATTTGCCTATTTATATCAAGAAACTATCACATGTATTAATATTAACCGTTTGGCTTTTATCCCAAGAAATGTTTGCTTTTTTTTATTAAATAGATTTTAGAAACCAAAATTATCAGAAAAATTATGAAGCCGTCTTCATTGCTGCTGACTTAAATGGATCGTTTAACAATGTTAAATCTGCGATACACGGCCCTACGTGTTATCAATGTCTGTGATATGGTGTAATATTGAAGCCCTAAAAAAATTGCGCTTCAAAATGATCAAGAAGTGCCTCAAAAAAGTATAAAATCTTTGAGTGACCGGTTTTACCATACTCGTTTCCCCCAATAGACTGTAGTGTTATGAAAACCGTCAGGCGAACAGTTTTCAAAATTTGTAATTCCAATCATAAATATCTTGATAATCAGACTGGCGATCGGCTTGTAAAAGTCATGGGGTTCCTGACTGACCTAAATATTTTAATTATCATTGCATAATGAGCTAAATTCAGAATTTTGTTTCAGAATCTGAGACAAAGTTACCGGATCCCTTTAATTGCACACATTCATGTTTCCTTGTTGTTGTTATTTTTTAACAGTGTAGTTAAGATCGAAATACAGTTATAGTGCCATTTCACTCATGATCACGATAATGGATTCAATTAAGTCAGTACACGTAAGCCCATATCAACAAAATGCTTACACACTTTTGAACATGGGTGAGGTGTCCCGTTTGTTCCTGAGGTGTGTTACACCCACGTAGCTAGGATTTTATTTAAGGGGGCGGTAGTGAGCACGCAAAGCGTACGAATCACTTACAGAGCGCGCTCCCTAGGGGGTGAGGATGCGGAGAGGGCGAGTTCCCTCTCCTTTTGCGAAACGCAAAAGCTTTGACGATTCATTACATTTTTAGAGAAAGAAGACGATTCGTTGTACTGTTCTCGACTCTTAATCCTTGTCTGAATTTTCATAAATAATATTTCATTCATTGTTATACAAGATTTTTTTTTATTTTTTAAGGATAACTTCAGAAATATGCATTATACCTGTGTTAAATATATTGACGTTTAAATCAACAATCATCAAACAAAAAGCATTTAATCACAAGATTTCAATAGTTGCGTGCGGGAAATATGTTAGTCATTATTTGCCACATTATTTTGACTTATTTCCTGTTTATTTATGATATGAGAGCGGGGTTGTATCTTCATACTGGCTAGCAATTCATTATACACTCTCCTCAGCTGCTCAAAATAGAATCTCTCTTTTCTCTTCTCTCCCTTTCTCTTTTGGCTGGCGTGGTTTTTTTTTTTGGGGGGGGCGACCACCCCACCCCTCCCCCCTCCCATGGCTACATGCCTTGTGTGTCAGCATTATCGTTTAATTAATAATAACAAGTCCTTGGATTTGGCTTCATGATGATTTTTTTCCTTCTAATTACAACCTGAAAATAAAATAATTGTGTCTCTTTACACATTTAGCATTGTTAATGACTTATGAGGAAAACTTGCAATAATATTAATGATAATGGGTCCTTGTATAGCGCTCATGTCATGTGTATCTAAATAAAAGGCTCTTCATCTTAGTGTAAAGAGACACAATTATCCTATTTTCAGCTTGATTTCTTTCTGGTTGTAATTCTTTTTTTTTAAATCATCATGAAGCCAAACCAAAGGACTTGTTATTATTAATTAAACGAGGAAAACTTGCAATGTATTGTGTATCTTCAATTCAGTTTCATTCAAGTCTTTATTAAAACTTATGAATTACATGCATCATCTGCCATCTTGAAAAACAATTGTAATAATGTTGGATTATTCACTTAAATTTAGTTCTATGAAGGTTGAATCCTTGAGTTTTATAATAGTCAGATCGGACACAAACAAAATTGACATGGAAACCTTACATGTTCTGTTCATTTCATGACACATAGGAGATACAGGAGAGTTGATGTTCCTTTTTTCAAAATTTGGATTTGAAGTTATAAGAGTGCGTCTACCTTTTTATAATATAGGCCAGTTCAATTTAATTTCCAGATCATTGTGTATGGATGTATTACAAAAACATTACATATGAAGATTGTAAACATCAGCCTCTTTATGTGGAGAAATGACTGATGTTAGACACTACAAAACAAAAGAGTGGCTTCAAGTGTACCTAACCATATGCACCGTCCTCAATAGTTTCAGGTGTTGTGTGTTTGTTTTTAAAACCGCCTGTACTATCTCTACAGGTTTGGAGAAATAATATTACCAGGTGATGGAATTTGTATTCATATTTAGCATGAGCAGGTGTCCATATAGACTTACTTAAATAATAAACTACAATATCTTTACATGTAATCGTTTTAATGAATTATGAAGGGAAAGGCAATGTATTTGGTATCATCCATCTCGGCTATATTCAAAATTGTGTGTACCCATGTAAGTTGATTAAAGAATTAGTATCAAATGAATTATAAACATGTCAAATTGGATCTAATTTAGTATAATTTTTAGTTTATTTTACAGAAACACTTGTGTTGAATGAGGAAAAGTAGTGTCTGAATGCAGTGATGTAAGATAAAATGGTACTGTATCATGTGATAGAGTGTGCTCTGTTGTATAGTTTCCCTTCCTCATGTTGACTGATCCATCTTCATGTCGGACTATACCAAGCATACTTCAGAAAATGCATAACAAGGATCGATATGTTGTTGTGGTTTTAAGGGAGGAAGTATTGCTGTAAATATTAAAGTTACACTTAAACTCCATGACCACATTAAAAATCTATAAGTGTAGATGTGATGACATGCATTGTGGGCTAGCACGAGCCCAGCTAGCACACCTTTAGGTGCTGGCGGTTTTGTAGATTAATACCCCTCTCCGATTTTAAAGGTCAATACGTCATACCGTTTCATGCAATTTACAGTTGATTAACATTGAGGACCATTTCATAAATCTTTATCCATCTTTACACACGGACTTAGCACCACAGTGTAATGGATGAGCGCGGCCAGACCACCATGCAGGCATGCATTATGCCAATATTTTAATGCTCAACCCGTCTCAACGCAGTTGGCCCTATTCTCCAAATTTAGATCAAAACTAAAAGTGCATTGAAAAGCTTTTTTTGTTGTTTATAATGAGAATTTAACTCTCATCTACTTGGCTATGTGTTTTATGTTTATACAACGGATTTTATTTTTGTTTCATCAGTTGTACAATCTATGTATTGAAAATGTATTGAATCATGTCAAGATGAAAAATGACTGCATTTCTATAAATGATTTGTATTGTTTGTGAATCAATAACAAAAATATTGAGAAAAAAAAAATGTTAGACAGAGAGCGAGAGAGAGAGAGGGAAAGAAAGAGAACATTTCAGACTAGAAAAACGGGCAGATAGCGTTTAAGAAAGATAAAGAAAGTCTGAGTGAGGGGTGGAGGTTGATGCTATTCTAAGAAAGAGTATCAGATTTAAACAATCGGAAACAGATGACTGAGCTAATAAAAAAACCAATCACAGAACGGTTTCATAAACGTAGAGCGGGGAGGTTTAATGAGAGGCGGCGGGGAGGAAAAGGATGAAGGTGGTTGGTAGTGGAAGAACGGACGACAAAATTACCTCTTTCCTCTATAGACGGGGGATGGAACAAATAAATGCATCGCAAAGTGGAAATGGATAATGTGATAAAGGCTGGATCACTTGGGAAAGAAGTGGACAGAACACTTGAACAGTTAGGTTGAAAATGAGTAAAACAGTTGAAACAATGAGGGAGACATAATTAAGGAGGAAGAGAGGAAGAGAGAGAGAGAGAGAGAGAGAAAGAAAGAGAGCGGGAAAGGGAGAAGAAAAGAGAGAGAGAGAGAGAGAGAAAGTGAAACCTAGAAACAGACAAATTGAGAATTCAAAGGCAGACTTCTAGAATGACGTCACAATCTTGTCGTGTGTTATTTGAGATGTCCGGTGGATATCCTACTTGGAAAGTGTACGGTAACGATTCATCACTTACTCCAGGAGATCGATGATAACGTAATGAGTACAATGCAAACACTGGGCAATGCGCTGTGGTGCGCTTTATTCGACGCAGTGGAGGGGAAGCACAGTGCAGAATACTTAATGCTCATAATGTATTGGATAGATAAACTAGAGAGTCATGTTCTCTTCTCTAGTTCTTTAAAAACGTAAGTGAAATTTAGCTTCTCAGAATCGGTGAAGCAATGTAAAACTGGTCACGAATTTCGGTCACGTTTGGAAAAACAAAGCTTACATGCGTACACGTAGGGAAGGATAACAACTTATTAGGTCGAGTATGAGTTTATTTCCGAAACAAACGAACAATTCCTTGTTGACCATACATTGCGAGACAAACGAATGTCACTAGCGATATTATTTTCAATATTATATCCGCAATGAGTAATATATTTAGCATTATTAAACGAACAATTGTTTGAACAAAAATCTTTAAAATCCCTCCCGCCTTATTTGTACCTGTTCATTATCTTTCATCCGGCTTTTACTGCACTTTTAAGTATCTTTGATAAAATCATTCTTTTAAAAGGCAAGTATGAAAAGAACTATCGTCATCTTGTTCCATGTCGCGCGCCCAATCAGCTGATAGTACCAGGCGCGGATCCAGGGGGGGGGGCGAGCGGGCCTTGCCCCCCCCCCCCCCCCCGCAAAAAAAAAAAAAAAAAAAAAGAGAGAGAGAGAGAAGGAAAAGAAGGGAAAGGAAAGAGGAGAGAAAGGGAAAGAAAGAAGAGGAAGAAGAAAAGAAAAGAGGGAAGAAGGAGATCGAAGGGCCTTGCCTCCCAGGCTGTTACCCCCCCCCCCCCCCCCAATCAAAAAATAAAAGAGAAGGAAGGAAAGGGAAAGAAAAATAGGAAAATAGGAGATAAAGGGAAGGAAAAAGAGGAAAAAGAAAAGAAAAGAAGGGCGATATCAGTTGCAATTTTCCCGCCAACAAGTTGTGGATCGGGGGGAGGGGGCGGGGGGGGGGGGAATAAATTTCAAACGTGGTTTATTTCTAATTCCATAACGGTGGTTTACAAATAATGCTGAAATGACATAATTTTCAGAGATTTTTCCTCACTTTTAAGCAAATTATACTTTTTTATGAGTTTGTTGGAAAATGACAATTCCTTACAGCCAGGCAAGAAAATGCTTCTTGAGATGCCTACATGTAAGGGCCCGCGGAACGGCGGGGATCGGAAGCCTCGAGCCCCCCTCCCCCCCCCCCCACTTTTTTTGAAAAAGTATATTAAAGAGAAATAGAAAGAAAGAGAGCAAGAAAGAAAAAAAAAGTTAACTGCCAGTGTCACAAAATAATGAGGTATCAAAATATTCTCATCTGACCGTGATTACATGCCTAAAACCCCGAGGGCTCTGCCCCCTGGATTCCACCTAAGGCCCTATAAAGGCCCTAAGGCGGGCCCTTAGATGCTCATCTGACGGTAATTTAATGCCTAAAACCCTTGAGCTTCCGGGGCTCCGCCCCCTGAACCCCACGCCAAATAGTGTCCTGCCAGTGTCACAAAATAATAAGGTATCAAAAACTGCTCATCTGACCGTAATTAAACGCCTAAAACTCCTGAGCTTCCGGGGGCTCTGCCCCCTGGAACCAACCAAGGGCCCTAAGGCGGGACCCTTGATACTCATCTGACCGTAATTGAGTGCCTAAAACCCTTGAGCTTCCGGGGCTCCGCCCCCTGAACCCCACGCCAATTAATTACCTGCCAGTGTCACAATTAGGTATCAAAATTATCATGCTCATCTGACCGTAATGAAATGCCTAAAACCCCTGAACTTCCGGGGCTCTGCCCCCTGGACCCCACCTAGGGCCCTAAGGCGAACCCCTGAATGCTAATCTGACCGTAAATTATTGCCTTCCGGGGGCGGACAAGGTATCAACAAATGATTATCTGACCGCAGGCGCGTAGCCAGGGGGGGGGGGCGTTGGGGGTGGTCCCCTCAAAATCGCCGGCCAAAAAAGAGAGGAGAGAAAAGGAAGAGGACGTAGGAAGAAAAGGGATTAGACAAAGAATTTTTTTGAAATTCAGACAAGGATTAAGAGTCGATAACGGTACAATTAATCATCTTCTTTCTCTAATGATTTAATGAAACGTAAAAGCTTCCGCGCTTCGCGCAGGAGGGGGGGGGGGGGGGGGTTGAATTAAGAAAAGGATTAAGAGTCGAGAACGGTACAACAAATCATCTTCTTTCTATAATGAATTAATGAAACGTAAAAGCTTCCGCGCTTCGCGGGGGAGATGGGAAACTGAATTTAGACAAGGATTAAGAGTCGTTGACGGTACAACGAATCATCTTTTTCCTCTAATGATTTAATGAAACTTAAAAGCTTCCGCGCTTCGCGCGGGAGGGAGGGGGGGGGGGGGAACTAAATTCAGACGAGGAGTATTTTCGAGAACAGTACAACGAATCGTCTTCTTTCTCTAATGATTTAATGAAATGTAAAAGCTTTCGCGCTTCGCGCGGGAGGAGGGGGGAAAACTGAATTTAGAAAAGGATTAAGAGTCGAAAACGGTACAACGAATCGTCTTCGTTCTCTAATGATTTAATGAAACTTAAAAGCTTCCGCGCTTTGCGCGGGAGGGGGGGTGGGGGGGAACTGAATTAAGACAAGGATTGAGTCGAGAACAGTACAACGAGTCGTCTTCTTTTTCTGATGATTTTATGAAATGTAAAAGCTTTCGCGCTTTGCGCGGGAGGGGCGAAACAGACTTCAGATGAGGATTATTTTGGGAACGGTACAACGAATCGTCTTCTTTCTCTAATGATTTAATGAAACGTAAAAGCTTCCGCGCTTCGCGCGGGAGGGGGGGAAACAGAATTCAGACAAGGATTAAGAGTCGAGAACGGTACAACGAATCGTCTTCTTTCTCTAATGATTTAATGAAATGTAAAAGCTTTCGCGCTTCGCGCGGGAGGGGGGGGGAACAGACTTTGGATGAGGATTATTTTGGGAACGGTACAACGAATCGTCTTCTTTCTCTAATGATTTAATGAAACGTAAAAGCTTCCGCGCTTCGCGCAGGAGGGGGGGGGGGGTTGAATTAAGAAAAGGATTAAGAGTCGAGAACGGTACAACAAATCATCTTCTTTCTATAATGAATTAATGAAACGTAAAAGCTTCCGCGCTTCGCGGGGGAGATGGGAAACTGAATTTAGACAAGGATTAAGAGTCGTTGACGGTACAACGAATCATCTTTTTCCTCTAATGATTTAATGAAACTTAAAAGCTTCCGCGCTTCGCGCGGGAGGGAGGGGGGGGGGGGGAACTAAATTCAGACGAGGAGTATTTTCGAGAACAGTACAACGAATCGTCTTCTTTCTCTAATGATTTAATGAAATGTAAAAGCTTTCGCGCTTCGCGCGGGAGGAGGGGGGAAAACTGAATTTAGAAAAGGATTAAGAGTCGAAAACGGTACAACGAATCGTCTTCGTTCTCTAATGATTTAATGAAACTTAAAAGCTTCCGCGCTTTGCGCGGGAGGGGGGGTGGGGGGGAACTGAATTAAGACAAGGATTGAGTCGAGAACAGTACAACGAGTCGTCTTCTTTTTCTGATGATTTTATGAAATGTAAAAGCTTTCGCGCTTTGCGCGGGAGGGGCGAAACAGACTTCAGATGAGGATTATTTTGGGAACGGTACAACGAATCGTCTTCTTTCTCTAATGATTTAATGAAACGTAAAAGCTTCCGCGCTTCGCGCGGGAGGGGGGGAAACAGAATTCAGACAAGGATTAAGAGTCGAGAACGGTACAACGAATCGTCTTCTTTCTCTAATGATTTAATGAAATGTAAAAGCTTTCGCGCTTCGCGCGGGAGGGGGGGGGAACAGACTTTGGATGAGGATTATTTTGGGAACGGTACAACGAATCGTCTTCTTTTTCTAATGATTTAATGAAACGTAAAAACTTCCGCGCTTCGCGCGGGAGGGGGGGGGGAACTGAATTCAGACGAAGATTAAGAGTCGAGAACGGTACAACGAATAATTTTCTTTCACTAATGATTTAATGAAATGTTAAAGCTTCCGCGCTTCGCCCATGAGGGGGGGGGGGCTGAATTTAGAAAAGGATTAAGAGTCGAGAACGGTACAACGAATAGTTTTCTTTCACTAATGATTTAATGAAATGTTAAAGCTTCCGCGCTTCGCCCAGGAGGGGGGGGGGGGCTGAATTGAGACAAGGATTAAGAGTCGAGAACGGTACAACAAATCATCTTCTTGCTCTAATGAATTAATGAAACGTAAAAGCTTCCGCGCTTCGCGGGGGAGATGGGAAACTGAATTTAGACAAGGATTAAGAGTCGTTGACGGAACAACGAATCATCTTTTTCCTCTAATGATTTAATGAAACTTAAAAGCTTCCGCGCTTTACGCGGGAGGGAGGGGGGAACTAAATTTAGACGAGGAGTATTTTCCGAGAGGGGGGGGGGTAAGGTCATCTTTTTTAGGTCAGCCATTGGTATAATTTTTTTTTTTTTTTTTTTTTTTTAAATAAAAAAAAAAAAAAAAAAAAAAAAAAGGGGGGCGGGTTTCCCCCAAAATACACACATGAAAAATACCAAAGGGGGGTTTAACCCCCAACCCCCCCCCCCTGCGTACGCGCCTGGTGCATGATCTTGATTTATCATCATCAATATGTAACGATGCCAAATTAAACAAAAAGTAATACACCAGGGGTTGTAACCTTATCTTGATTTTGTGTGTGTTGTGTTTTGTTTTTAGAGAGCAAGACATTTGACAAAAACGGGTCATTAAAAAAAGATAACATTTCGAGTACATTCTGTACCAATTTTAAAGGCAAAAAGGGCCTAACTTTGTTGAAAATGTTCTTGGAGTCAGCAAATAGGAGATATCCCCCCCCCCCCCCCCCCTCTCCGCAAACGATCAAGGGTGATATCTTTGAAGATGAAATTACACCACCAGGGTACATCAATTAAATTTAAGTTACAATTCAATTACAATATTTGTATTCCATTCTGGAACCTATGAAGAAGAAAAAGTAATAAATATGGAAATGTTGTTAATTGGGATAAAATAAAAAAAAACGAAGTTTGAATAGATCAATTGTATGATAAGTTTTGCACAGTTTACAGCTGATCGTTGAATACATTTTGTCATTTATAATTTGTCTTATCTGAAACACTCAGGAATCAAACAATTCAATGTCAAAGAAGTGGAGAAAAAAATTGATATGTTGTAATTTCTAGCAAATGTTCCATTGTTAACCCTTAATAAATTTTGTTTGTGTTTTGTATATGTTTGTAAATATGTATAACATGTAAATATAGTGGAAAATAAATAAATCCTCATGGAAGAGGCAAAGAAAAAAGAAAGAATATACAAGCTTTGGTTCTTAATAGGTTCCCCATATTTTATGATATTTCTCTATGTTATTTTTCTATCATTGTTTTATCATGCATTCTCTTGTTAAAGTGACACAATAAAACAAACAAACAAAAAAGCCTATAAATAAATATTGGAAATTAAAAAAGCAAGAAATGTTGATACTAATACATACGAAATACTGTTTAAACGAAGGTGTCTGATTTGATCATGCACATAAGTTCTATAAATTGAATAAGCAATCGATTTTCACGTACTGACAGTGAAGACGTGACACTGCATTTAACACACGCTAAAATTAAAGGATGTAACTTTCATTCGGATAAAGTTTTATGACATTCCCTAAAAATAATTTTTACAACCATGTTTTGAAATTTATAAAAGATTTTTGGAGAATTTTAATGATTCATAGAGTACATGCAATACTAGAACAGAGAGCGTAAAAAGCAAAACAATAATATAAAAACACAAAAGCAAAAACATCACAAAGCAAAACAGAACTAAAAGGAAAACAACCCAAAAGAGATCACTAGAATCAAAACCATTCCTATTGGAGTACATCATGCGTTCCAAGCATAACAATAAATATATATATGCTTTTTTCCAAAGAAAGTGAGCATTAAAATATTTCTATTTGGCAACACACAGGGTATTACATAAAGTCACAATTGATTTATTTCAACTACAAACAGCAAACAGCTGACCTAAGACTGACTCATAACATTATATGAAATCATAAATCTGACCAAAAGAATACTAGACGTGGCGCTATGGCTTAGCGTGGCTTTATGCACGCAAATAAAGTTGAACAATATTGTACATAACGTACTGTACACGGCAAACCCAATTTTCCCTTTAATTACCAGACAAAGATAAATTCATGATATTTCGAAGTTGACTCTATCTATGCACGAGTGGTGCCACCCAGTGGCAGAGCACAGTGGGCCAGGGAGGATCCAAAGTGCGTCAAAACTCTTTTTTTTTTCTTCTTTTTTTCTTGCCCAGTTGAAAGATAATACATTGAAGAATACATCAGTTAAAATATTTGATTTTGATTTTGATTTTGATTTTATTTTCTTCTGCATTCATGTATAGGTACACTTTTTCGATAACAATAATAATATAAAGTACAATAAGTATTTTTCTGACAATGAATCATAAATAAGCAAATACATATATATAAATTGTTATTTTCAAAACGAAATGATAAACTGTCATAAATACTAAATTTCCTCAAACATGATAAAACATTATAAAATTATTTGCGGAAGAAGGACTGTCATTGTAAGCAGATTGCTTGATAATACGACAGCCCCAGACAAAACTCATGAAATATATTAACACATGTATTAAGCAGAAACGGATAGGTAATTGAAAATACAAATTTCGATGATGGTGATGCAGATGAGGATGATGATGATGATGATGATGGTGATGATGATGATGATGATGACGATGGTAATAATGATTCGAATGAATGAAAGAAGAGATGACATGATAAAGAATGAAGAGTTGACACAGAAATTCTACCTTGAGTATTCTGGTAATAACATCGTTTTAACTTTGGCCTTAATGCCGGTATGCACAAGGGTTTGAATTTACTCTTTCAAACAACAAGATCTCGCATATTAACAGTTTCAGTTGCAAAAATGACTTATTTTATAATCTTTCAAATGAACATGTTTTTAAGTTATTGATATGAAATTTCTCTCACATATTCCTGATAGTTCAGTCGCCGCACGAATGGGTTAAAAGTGAATAGAAACACAATCTTCATGATATATCATAGGGTTATTCACTGAAAAATGGACTAATTATCCATGTTTTTTATATTCCAGAGGAAACGTTTGGATTTCAAGGAATTTCCGCTGTAACTTTTGTTTTACCAACATTTTCTCTGATGTCTTAGCTTTAAAGGTAAAGACCAGTAATGGTCATGCGATTGCATTGTGAAAGAAACGTTGTGGAATCGATCAGAAAAGGTTGATCATCTAGCATCTAGCATCTGCAAGGTTCTGGAATCATCAAAATGATAAGAAATTTGGCCCATTCTTCGTAAAGTTACAAGCACTATACACAGAAAGATGTATATGGGACTACCCCATATCTCTCACACGACCATGAGAGAAACAAATTTACCAAATATATGAATTAGTAGGCGGTTTCCCGGCAAATTTTTTATCATCATGTATTAGTCAAAACATATTCTTTCACATGATTGGTAATGAGAGCTTCAATTTCATTTTTTGAAATTGGGGCGTTTCCAATACTGGTCTTTACCTTTAAGGGCAATGTGGCAAGGAAAATCGGCTCTAACATAAAAACAGGCAGAAAAATGGCTCATTGCCGACTAGCTCATTTTAAAAGCTGAATTCGTAGTGAAGATGCAATTCGCTTCGTATAATTTACTTTAAAAAAGCGATAATAGCGAGGAAATGTACTCACGTAATTTCTTAAGTAATATATCAATATCTGTTCTTAAAGTTCCATTTTCCATCTTTCATCCTCCTTTCCTAACTTTGCTCGTTTGCTGTTTGTTGGACAATATTCTTCACCCTGTTTCCTAGTGAAATTAACCATCAACTCTCTGGAAGTATCCTGGTGCGATTCGGTTCGTATCCCAGGAGTTGCAGGACATCCAGGCACTCCTTTACGATTTGTCTCTGTTCCATTACTGTCAAGTTCTTCATCCACTTATTGGCTGTTTTTTGCGCATCCTTTGAAGTTGAATATAAAGATTTGTCACTGGAGTTTGAATGAGTCATGTCGTGGACAAACTTCTTGAGTTCTGGTTTAAGTGGCATCCCGATAAAGTTGTAAATCTTTTTGGCTTCTGTCAAAGGGGTTTTGGCGAAGTCCTCGTAAATAACAAGATGGTATCGTCCTTGTAACCATGGCGGAAAGGGGTCGGACGATGTCTTCGTGTTCTCCCTGATCCAATGGCACAACCCTCGAACTGTAGGGTTGTTATCGTTCATCTCTTGAATGGGGAGCATGTACTCTGGAATATCATCAAGAAGACCAAGCGGTTTAAGGCGGCCCAAGTTCGGGAAGAGAGGCCGTGCATTAGCCACATGTTGTGAATAATGGAAGTTCAGGTAGTTTATTCTGGACTGGGTAGCTCCACGGGGATCACGAACAAGATGGATAATTTTGAGATTGATACCGTCCTCAACCACCAGCGGTTTCAGAAGGTCTAGATCGGCGCGGATGATCTTCGTGGCAAGTCTACCTTTGAATTCTTTGCAAAAGTTCTCGAGAGCACTTGCTGAGTGCATTCTGCAAGATGTACTGTTCAAACAGAGTCCTCTGTTCATGCTAGAACCAAACCAATGATGTAAAATCTCAACATAGTCCGTTTTGAAATCGCACTTGGCGAAACCGCGAAGTATATCTCTGGCCATTTCTTTGCTTTCCGGAGTGTTCTGCGTTACATTCTTTAATTTCCTTAATTTTGTAGTTGGCCAGAGTGATTCGAAGATGTAGAAGAGCTCTGGATTCTGGTTGAAAAGCTCTCCAAGTGCAGTTGATCCGAAACGCCATTGCGCCATAAGAATAATAAACGGAGGGGACTCATCGACTTTTGCAGATTTCCTGACATCACGCGTGCCCGCAATTACTTCGGACACTGGGTTTTCTTTCACGGTGGATAAGTTTGTCCAATAATTTAATGTTATCCCGGATAAAATACAAACAGACAATGCCAAGACTGCCAAAGAAAAGCGTCCACCATTTATTTTATAAGGCAACGCTGAGGTAAGTTGACGGGAAAACATTCGCATGATCTGAAAAGCCATTTTAAAATGCTTCAGCACAAAAATGCCCAATTGGTACAATGCCGAGCTTGGTCGCATCTGTTAAATAATGATTGAAAAATAATCGACTCACCGATCACACATGGTAACTAATGTTCCCGTTCAAGAAAGATTAATCTAATCGTCTGCAAAAATCAATATTGATTAGTTCCATGCACAGCCGGTATTTTGGTATCCACGAATTAGAGCGATCATAATTATACAGATGTGTCACTGTAACCAGTGTAATTAACCGCCGCGATTCCGTTAACGTGTGAAGAAAAAAAACATATCAAAACGTTTGGAGCTAAAATAATGGGCCCTAGCTATTGGAATTGGAGAAAATGCACCAGTCATGCTCTGTGCACACAAGAGATTACATATCCCGTATCTCTGTGCAGCCGGTATCGTTCCACCGATCCCGAAGCGGGAGGGGGGGGGGGGCATGATATAGGCGACACAGTTCTTAAACTGAGATATCTCACCAAAAACTTTCGTTCGGCAAAGATGGCCGAGGGGGAGGGGGTAACATTGACCAGTCAAAACGAGTCTTATGTGGTTGGAAAGATATAACATTACATATAAAAAAGATTTTCTCAACTTTCTCAACTATACAAAATTAGAAGAGGGCGGTAAGCCAAATCGTGACATGGTAATAAAGCTCTGTCGCCCGACCCGTTGATTTTACACAGAAAACGTGCTGAAATTAAATGTTTTTTTTTTACTACTTTAACAAATAAAACACAATAGTAAATCATGACATCGTGTTTGCTTTACTAGAAAGAACATAGTCTTTGTCGTATTACTCGTATTATAATACTCAACTAGGCAAAATATGTGGTCCTTTTAGCAAAATGGAGATGGAGGTAAAAAAAATTCAATCACGTAATTATCTGGGTTTAACTGAATTACATATATGAATATGGTAAAATAAGGAATATACTCTCCTTCAGTTTATCGATCGCCCCCCCCCCCCCATATGAAGCGTTTTTACAGGAATTGACTGCAGAGGAGGGATGAGGGGGGGGGGGGGGACGGGTAATCAAGTGGGGTTGGTAGTAAAAGTGGTCATGCTGACATCTCCAGGAAAGTGGCAGCCGAGTCTCCAGGTACCCGCACTCTTACCGCAACTTATATATTCTTTAAAATAATAATAATAATAGCCTAATAGTCCACTCCAAATGTTATTAAACCAAAACGGAAATTCTTTTTGCCCAATTGATCGTGAGCCCGGCAGCCACTGAGCAGCGCCAGATCGACGTTGCTCTATCCCTTATTGTTGAACGCCAAACAAGGTAGCAACAACTCCCATCTTTTAACGTCTTTTGGTATGACGCGGCCGGGGTTCGAACCCACGACCCCCCGGTTGTGAGGCAGCTTATACTGAATTTTTAGAGAATTAAGAACGCGAACGGAAACGAAAGTCGTCAATGCAAAAAAGTAGTAGAAGAAGAAGATGAAGTATAAGAAGAAGTAGTCGAAGAAGATGGAAGGAAAACAGACTTTTATCATATCAGTATCACATTATATTACATAATTATTTCAGAAAGGGACTTTTGCCACTGAGATAGCGATATCTATTTTTCCATTCCTTTAAACTGTCATCAACTTGGTTTCACCTTTTCACTTTCACACTTTTCAACTCCTTACAAAGGTTAACTTTTATCGTTTGAATTAAAGCCATTAAAAATAAGAGAAAAAAATGAAGTCAATCAACTAATTACATGAATATAGTAGCAATCGATGTCATTTTATTAGCTAAAATACAAAATCATATCCATATAAAATTTAATGTTCGTTACCATTGAATTAGTATAAAAGAACAGACTTTTATCATATCATATAAGTATCACATTATATTACATAATTATTTCAGAAAGTGGCCTTTGCCACTGCGAAAGCGAGCGATGAAATGATTTTCGTTACGGCTGAATATTTGTATTAAATATTTGACGTCTCCTGTGCCTGGGAGGCGAAAAGCAAACTGAATCACTTAAACCCTAGGGTCTCTCCTCCCTGTATAACTGATTTGGGGTGTGGAGGTGGACCACTACACTGGGGTTAATTCCCTCCCTACACTTATTTAATTTTTACAAATTTATTTCCACATACGGGCGGAACACCCTAGTCAGCACAGCTTTTTTTTTTTATAGGGGTCCAATTAAAATACATAGCATTATATGAATAGTGCAGTGGATTGTTAAAGTGCAAAGATGGTGATCGGCTCCCCTCTACACAAGATCTCAATTTAACATCCTGTCCGATGGATGGAGTGTTTTCCACAGTAACATAGCCTGTGTATATAAAACAAGGGAGGGGCGGGGGGATTTAAGACACAATGCAGGCTTCCGTCATCCGCCAGGGTTGGACTCGAACCCACGGGCCCGAATTCACAAAGGAGGTTTGTCGACATTGTAAAAACACTTCGAAACGCTTCATAAAATGACGCACATAAACCTAGGTTTGTCGACAAACCCTCTTTGTGAATTTGGGCCAAGGTCTTTGGTTCGACAGACAGACGTTTTACTGACTGTGCCAACACACCTCCTCGTACTACATATTAAAAACTTAATCATAATTTGTACACTTTTAATACTGAGATGATTCTAACGATATCTGGTGTCAATTTTTGTTGGATCAATCAGCCATCCATGCATGATCATGGATCTCCTGTGTCATACAGTGCATGCAAATGATGTAGGTTCACTGAATTAAACTACTGACCCCATAAACAGAAAAACAGAATACACATATGTTACGGCTGAAAGAGGAAGAAAGAGGGATGGGGAGAGAAAGAATAAAGTTAGATAGACAGATAGATATATATAGTGGGTAGAGGGAGAGAGAGAGAGGGAGAGAGGGAGAGAGAGAGAGGGAGAGAGGGAGAGAGAGAGGGATGGAGAGAGGGATGCAGAGAGAAAGAATAAAGTTAGATAGACAGACAGATATATAGTGGGTAGAGAGAGAGGGAGAGAGAGAGAAAGAGAGGGATGGGGAGAGAAATAATAAAGTTAGATAGATAGACAGATATATAGTGTGTAGAGAGAGGGAGCGAGAGAGAGAGAGGGGGGGGGGGGTGTTGGGGGGTTGGAGAAGTAAACCTAGATATAAAGATAGTAGTATAGAGTAAGATAGAAATTGGTTACTGGTATTTAGTGTATAGTGCAGGAAACTAAAACAGGCACTTTCAATTGTCATCAAGGGTCATCAAAAATATTACATGTATTACGATTGATTTCCTGTGGAGCTTTTCAAATATAATTATGTAAATGTAGGCTGAGTAAATAGCTAATTAGTGGTATCATTAGAAAGGGCAATAGATCTCCTACATCATTTGTACAAAAAAAATTACAGTACAAGACATGGTGTAGAGCTGCAGGCATTTGAAATGTAATCACTAATCCTGCTTTATGAAAATCCTGACCAGCCAAAACCCCTTGGTACAGTCCACATTAACCACTATATACATATAAAATCTGCATCACATTAAGTATCAAAACCTTAATCAAGATTTCAAAATACAAATATTTTTCTACATTGCACTCTTTTTCAGTTTCAGTCCAATTTTGGTTTCATAAGAAAATGTGTTAGAATCAGTAGTAAACATTCTTATTTGTACAAAAATAATGATCCATACCGAATTGTTTCATGAGTTAGCAGCATAATTTTGTAATGATTCCATTTCATATAATTATCTTTCTCCATAGATAAAGCACTTGAATTCTACTTGTTTGAATATTTACAATGTTTCACTAACCTATTTTAATAACTGCATGATAAACTATTGCAACTGTTAGCCAGTTTCTTTAATAGGTATGCTGGTAAATTTCACAATTATCTTTCAGAAAGCAAAAAAATATTAGCATGGCCCGTGCGCAAGGATGACACGCAAAATCGTGAAGCGTTCCATATTATTCCTTAATTCTATTTAAAGAAATATGTGTTGACATCCAATGAACTTTAATGATAATAAAATCTATTTGATTACAAACAAAAACATGTGAATCAGCCTAGCCTGTATCATACCTCAATCGCAACAATGAAACCGACATCGGACAGACGACAGACCGACCCAACAATTTGTCGGTTTGGATTCGGTGTGGAGTCGGTCTGGCGGTGTGACTCGGCTATTTACCTTGTGAGTCTAGAAAAAAACTTGACACCATTATGATTGCCTGTTGTTTTTTCCCGCGATTCACACTGCAGTCCAAGACAAATAATGGCCCCGAGCATGGCAGCAGCTTCAGAATATACTGTAGCCATATGAGAAACACTTGTGGGCTATCTTGGCAAATAGTGAGACCATGTAATAATAATAATAGCTAGTTCTCATATAGCCCTTTTCAGGACCAAAGGCCCTCTCAAAGCGGTTTACAGATTATATTATTGCCCACTCAAAGCGCTTTACGCATATATATATTATTACCCCAGTCATACAAAATGTATGCACATTCTCCACTCCCTGGGGAGCAATCCAGCTAGGCGTCATTTTTACAAGCGCACACTTGCCAATCTAAGCACATTAGCTTTCGCATCCTACTGGGTACCAATTTATCACCTAGGTGGAGAGTGGCAAATGTAGATCAATGTCTTGCCAAAGGACATTAGTGCCACGGTGGGACTTGAACCGCGGACCTTGTGATCCACAGTCCGGTGACATATCCACTCGTCCACGACACCTCTACAGGAGCCAGGAGAGCTCATCAATCACAAGTATTAGCATGACTGAATTTGTGCTTTGAGGAAGAAAGTTGGGATCTAGTCTGGGGATGGTGAAAAACAATATGTGAGCATTCTCATTTATACTCTAAAAGGATGTCATCGTTAATGAAGTCAAGTTTCGGCAATTTCTCATCATTTTGATGATTCCAAAACCTCACCGTATATGTCCATTTCTATGTGCTATATATATACCAATCTCTTGATTGCTTTTTCAATGCAATCGAATGTCCATATTACTCGACTTTATCTTTAAGTACAAAGAGGAGGTGTTATCATTACAGTCAAACCTGCTTTAGTGACCACCTGTCTACAAGGACCACATTTTTTGTTTCCCTTGGGCAGTCACTGTAGACAGGTTTGACTGTATTATTATCAAATATTTACACAATTATTTGATAGGAATGTTTGACATAAGCACATGTACTGGAGAGGTCATCATAACAATCTTGAGGTGTGACATTTGACAAAATATGAAATTTAGGTTTTTTTTAGAGAGATACAGTCACGTCAATTTGACAGTCAATTTACCTCACAACACCTGAACACCCTATCACTACACGGTGCCTACTGATACGTAATTCACGGGTCGAGTCATTCCTAAATCACATCGAACGGACCAACCTAAAACCGAATGCAGACCAAACAAAGAGGTGCAGTTAAACCTGCTTATAGTGACCCACCTGTCTACAACAAGCACATTTTTTGTTCCCCTTGGGCGGTCGCTGTACACAGGTTTGACTGTATTTTACTCCAAAACGCCAAGAATCTGTCGGTTTGGAGTCGGTTTGGTGAATTGGGGCAGTGACTTTCAGACTGGCCTTCAGACTACATGTACAAGAATTCATCATATTGCTATTCGAGAAGTAACTACCCTTTTCTATTCTGTAAGTTGTATAAAGAAACGTTGCATAGAGAAGCGTTGCATAGAGAAACGCTGTATAATGAAACATCGTACGGCGAAACACATGTTTGAGCATAATTTCAAACAATTTCTATAAAGAATCAGGATCTTGTTCTCGTCTGTATGTCATGTCATACGAAATCCTATAACTGGGTGGGGCTTATCGTGACCACATCCCGGTTCTTAGCCAACTGTCTTATCAACTGACCCCTTCACAACTAGTTTCTTCATACAATGTTTCTTTGTACAATGATGCCATCCAGTCTGTATGCTCATTTTGTTATACATATACAGTCAAACCTGCTTAAGTGACCACCTGTCTTCAAAGACCACCTGTCTACAAGGACCACATTTTTTCCCCCCTTGAAAATGGTTTCTCATTGAAAACATGTACTTAAGGAACCCGTCTACAAAGACCATCTGTCTACAAAGGCCACTTTTTGTGTTTCCCTTGGGCGGGCCGCTATAGACAGGTTTGACTGTACAATGATTCTTTATACGACATACCTTTATACGAGATACCTTTATACGACATACCTTTATACAAGTTTGTCATAATTTCCTGTAGTAAAAGAAAGGCTACAAGGTACTACAATGGAATTATAAAGAACTCTGATATATCGAAAATAATATCGCTAGTGATATTCGTTTTGTCTCGCAATGTGGTCAATAAGGAATCTAAAAGGTCACGACTCTGATATAGCAAG